>JBBPBX010022710.1:5067-41161 GCA_038048925.1 Garcialebias charrua
ATATTATATATATATATATATATATATATATATATATATATATATATATATATATATATATATATATATATTACTTATATATATATTACATGTAGTTTATGGTAACAGTAATAGCTATACAATACAAAAGTTTTAGCAGATTAAATTAAATGAAGACTATAGTATATGCTTATACTTATACTGAGTTATGTGTACTACTGTATTTCAGGTATCTCAAGCCATTTGGACGGCTCTTCAGCCGGAGTTTGTAGCGTTCCCCACAGGCCATCGGTGGACTGCAATTGCTCGTGATTTCTGGCAAATCTGGGATTTTCCTAACCTTTTAGGTTGGTTCGTTCGTCTTTCTGTCTCTTGTTGATTCACGTACTTATTAGTACCAAAAATATCTCAAAACACTGAAAATTGTATTTATTATTAGGAGCAGTGGATGGTAAACACGTCAGAATTCGCTGCCCTCCGTCATCTGGGAGTGACTACTTTAATTACAAAGGGACCCACTCTCTCGTCCTCCTGGCTGCGTGTGATGCACATTACCGCTTTACGATGGTGGATGTGGGAGCATATGGGCGTCAGAGTGATGGCGGCGTCTTCCGGGAGAGTGTGTTTGCGCAACAATGAGAAGTTGACCACACAATAACAACATGCCTAGATAGGTCACTGGGTAGCGTGTTCGCCTTCCGTCCCGAACTTCATGAGTTCAATTCCCACATGATACATTTTTTTTTATTTTTTACATTCATTCCAGATTTAAAGAACACAAGAAAACTATTTAGAAAAAACAACAAGAAATGAAACAATACATTAAATGAAAGGAAGCAGAGGATTTCTTGTGTTTTTAAAAAAAATAGTTTTCTTGTGTTCTTTAAATCTGGAATGAATAAAAAAAAGAAAACGTTTTCATTTAAATATACCCTGCAACAGAGGAACGTTGTCTTGTCCCATCATGCATCACGTTCTTCAACTGCTAAAACGGCTAAAAATGAACAAAAAACAAGAATTCAAGCTGTGCAAAACTATTCAGTTTTTCTGTTTTTTATATTTTTTGCAGGTTATATTCTAATTGCGTCCATGTGGATGTAATAATTGTTAATCATGTGTGTTTGGTGTGAACAATGATGATTTTCACATCATGAACAGTTTCTCAGAATCACCTGTAGGTGTCGCCAATGGAACCAAAACCACAGAAACGTACTTTGCACAAGACGAGACGTACCCACATATAATGTTTATTAATTTTTTCTTTGGTTTATTTTTGGTTAAGAACCCAGATAGGGTTATTTGAAAAAATACAGTTTTACATTTTGGCATTGCTGCAATCATCACACTTCTTCCATTTGCAATCGTCACACTTCTTCCATTTACAAACTTTTCCGGCCCCTCACCAGAGAAGGGAATAGTTATGTGGCCCTCGCAGGAAAAAGTTTGGGGACCACTGCCACAGCTCATATGTTGAGTACAATACACCCCACCCACTCTTACAATTTATTTTCTTGTTTATCATCCGTATAGGAGAATGGAGGCAGGTTGCAGGATACGATCAGGAGACTCCATTAAGACGATCAACTGCTGCAAGGAATGCTGGAAGAACAGCGTATGCAGTGAGGAACAACCTGCGTGACTTCTTCTCATCTCCACATGGTGCTGTGCCCTGGCAACAAGCAACTATAAGAAGAGGAAGGTTGAATGTGTGATTGCCTATCAATCAATTGACTATCCAATAAATTGATTATTAATTTTAATAAATTGACAACAAACTTCATTTGTTCATCAGTATGTTTCAAGAATAATGAACATTTGCATTAAAGTAAATTTCTTTTTGATTTTATAACACAACACATGGTACATACTTTATTTATATGGGGGAACCTTTATTTATCCACAGCTTCATTCCAGTGTGCACCACAACAACACATATTTGGTAGTTAATTCTTCTTCACTTGTAAAAAACACTTCTAAAAAGTAACAACTTCTTAAAATACAGCACTTTTAAGAACTAAAACTTTATAAAAAACAAAACTTCTAAACAGTAAAACTTCTAAAAAACTTTAAAACAATTACTTCTACAAAAACCACTTCTAAAAAGTAAAACTTCTAAAAAACTTTCAAACAATTACTTCTACAAAAACCACTTCTAAAAAGTAAAACTTCTAAAAAAAACACTTCAACAATAACTATTCTAAAAAATAACTTGTAATAAAACCTTTTACAGTCACTCAAATGTGTACGGCTCAGGATTTGCATATTGTTGTTCCAGATTAATTGCACTCTGGTATAAGCGAAGTCGTGCTTGGTTTTTGTATTGTGGGGGAATTCTTTTTAATACGTAAGCTAATGTTAGAGCAAATTGAAAATCCTCATCATCTTTTCGTGCATCAATGGCACTCAGCCTCTTCATTATAACATCGTCAGCTGCATCTGCACACTGCCTCTTTCTTCCCTGTTTGGCTGCATTGGGGGTGCCAGGTGCAGATGACTGCCTTGGGAAAGGTGGTGCAGGAAACTGACTGGAGCAAGCTGGTTGAACTGTAGGTGGAGACGGTGACCAGAGGTTTGTGCTGCTGCTGGTGCTGGCAGGTGAAGGCACACCACAGCCTGGTGATGGCACACAGGCTGGTGAAGGGACACCCCAGGCAGGTACAGGTGGAGGCAGATCACCAGAACCACAGCTGAAGTCCTATGATGGACACAATGTAGAGCAATTAAGCTCTTTCTTACAACTGAATTAATAAATTTATGATTAATAATACAATTATATGTATTGTTATGAAGTGTGACGAGTTTTGGCCAACTAATTAAATTATTAAGTAGCTTGAAAAAAATAATACTTACTGCAGGCACATTGGTCTCTGTGTCTCTGCATTTGATGAACCTGTCCAGCCAGGACAGTGTATGATAAATTGCTGGGACACCTCCACTGGCCCCATCGCCACTCCTGCCCTTCATTTTTTTAATTGCACGCACAAATTTGTCCCTGAGGTACTTCCATTTGGCTTTACAAGCGGGATCTGCAGTCTGTGTCTCACTAAAAACAGTTCGATGAGAACCCAATTCCAGACACACGGTTCTGTGCCGTTCATTGTGAGACACCGCGCGCGCGTGAAGGGCGAGGAGCGGTCGTAAAATTTGAGCTTGGCGCGTTCGCGCGAACGTTCAAAGGCTTGTGCCGCGGCGCTTGCTCAAGCGTGGCACCGCGTGGCATCGCGCTCGCGTTAGCGCGGAGCTATGCCTCGCCCTTTAGGGATGATTTGTTTAGCCATGGCACCCTTCAACTGATTTGCCAGTAGTTTTCCTGACTTTTCTCCATGTATGTAAAATGATGATTTACTTTTCAAAAGTGATTGTTCTATTGAGTATGTAGACAATAAATCAAACTTAGTTTTGAGTTCTACTTTTTTTTTGTACAGATTAGGGCATTTGTTTTGAGCATATTGTTGATCAATTTCTTTTATCTGCTGGGCTAAATCAGTTCTTTCTTTTTGAGATTTTTGCCTCAGCCGGGCGGTATATGAAATGATTTGTCCCCTAAGATAGGCCTTAAGGGTATCCCAAACTGTTGACAGTGGGATCCCAGGAGTTCTGTTTATGGATAGAAAGAAGGTTATTTCTTTTTCTATAAATGTAACAAAATCATTGTTTAACAGTAACGTTGAATTGAATCTCCACTGTCTACTCCTTATAGGAATGTCAGGGAGGGACAAAGACAGAGTGACAGGTGCATGGTCTGAGATGACAATACTGTGGTAGTCACAGCCACGGACAGAGGGAAGAAGTTTGTTGTCCATGAAAAAGTAATCGATCCTCGAGTATGAATGATGAACATGAGAAAAAAAAGAATATTCTCTCTCAGCTGGGTGTAAAAAACGCCATACATCGCACAGGCCATACTTAGATAGAAAGGCACGAATAGTGTGGGACGACCTGCTGGCTGTGGCAGGGTTTGTAGAGGATCTGTCCAAAACTGGGTCCAACCAGCAATTCAAGTCACCACTGAGTATCAATGAGTATGTGTTTAGGTCCGGGAGCAGTGAGAATAATTTCTCAAAGAAACCAACATCATCCGTATTTGGGGCATAAACGTTAACTAGCACTACTGGTGTGTTGTACAATTTACCGGAAACAATCACAAAACGACCATATTTATCTGAGTTAACTTGAAAAGGTTCAAATGAAATGTCTTGACTGATGAGGATCGAGACGCCCCGAGCCTTTGCTCGAAATGAGGAATGGAAACTCTGCCCGTGCCATGTTTGCAGTAATCGTTTGCTATCGTCACTTCTAATGTGAGTCTCCTGCAGGAAAGCAATGCCTGTATTTAACTGTTTTAAATGAGAGAGCACCTTCCTTCTCTTGACGGGGTGGTTCAAACCTTTGACGTTCCAGCTTGACAACACCAACTGACCACTCATATTACTAATAATTTGTATAAGAAAGGTAGGTAATACAGTCTAATGTGTTGATGGCTGTGCAGTTCTTGGCAAAGTGAAAGAAAATATAAATTAATGGCAGTGATGGACCCCCCACCCCCTCCCTTTCCCACCCTGGACAGCTGCAACAGACAGAAGCAGCAAGCTCCATAGAAATTAAAAATAAGTCTCCTGTCTAACTTTTAAACTAGTGCTCCAGTATCATAAGAGGGAAAAAAAATGTATAAGCACCTCATGCAAGGCCAAAAATGTACACATAGATGTGTGATCACGCACACACATATAAACAAAGTTAAATTAATCCTAATCCTAAATTAAATCTTCAATCAGTCCAAGACCAATTCAAGATTCAATTCAAGATAGTCAACAGGTAAACAAGAAGAGGAAAAATGTTAATAGTTCAAAATAATATATTGAAAACATTATATATTTCACCCATTTTTATACATGAATAGGCCTACTTCAATTATTTATGTGCCTAAATACAAAACCAAAAAGCCCCACAAAAAAAAAGTCTCAGATAATGAGAGTATGGGCAGAGTCCTGCTCATCTGTTCCTCACCTCATGTAAAGAAAAGTTTAGTGTAATAATCAAAGCCAGTGCGGGAACAGCGCATTGCTCATCAGTCAAAGAAAAGTTAAATGTTACTTGCGCTGTGAAGCCTGAAAGGTGTCTATGAACTTCTGCGCCTCCTCGACAGAGCCCAGCCACTTTCTGTGTCCATCAGGTAAAGTCACGCGGAGTCGAGCAGGAAAAAGCAGAGCAGGTTTTAAACCCAGAGAGTACAGCGCAGACATCACTTCCTTATATTCCACTCGCTGGTTAAGGACTTCTGGGCTGTAATCCTCCACGATCCGCACCGGTTTTCCCTGGTATTCAAGCCTGCCTCTGCGTCTAGCCTCCCGGATGAGGAGCTCCTTCACCTGGACCCGGTGCACTCGCAGGATAACCGGGCGCGGCCGCTGGTCCGAGGCGGGTTTCGGGGCGAGGGTTCGATGAGCCCGGTCCAGTTCGGGTGGAGAAGGAAGTGTGTCACGCCCGTAGATGTCGCACAGCAGGTTGGAGAAGAAGTCTGTGGGACGTCCGCTCTCAATAGACTCCGGTAAACCCAGAACACGAATATTTTGCCGTCTGCTTCGACTTTCTAAATCTGCTAGTTTAGATTTTAGTCTGGTGTTTTCCTCCTGGAGAGTTGAGCAGGTGTTTTCCACCTCCGACATGCGCTGGCTCAGGTCGTTAGTGACAAGTTCCAGTGATGACACACGCTGGCCGTGTTCCTCCACCGCGAGCCGAGTTTGGTCCAGTTTGATATCCAGCTGATTAAAAGTTTGTTTGAACTCAGCTGACAGCGCAGCGCGGTGCTCCTCCAGCAGCGACGTAATTGCCTCAAGGGTTAGGCCAGCGTCATCCTTCTCAGCGTCCTTCGATCTTGTCGACTTTTGAGACATTTTTAATTTAAAATCTTTAAAAGAGATGTTTGATGGAAGTTGTGTGCGTGATAATAGGTAAAAAATATTAAATGTAGAGGGCTTGGTGGTGCTAAAAAATAAGTTTTACCCGGAGCACTGGCAAGTGCGACTCACTCCATCTCACGACCACACCCCATGAATCCTATACGGATTTATTTGTACAAAAATGCTGTCAAACTATCATTTTTGACTACGCCTACAAACGTAATACAAGAAATAAATAAAGTATTTTATTCTGAAATGTAATATATCACTTCCTGTTGCTCAAACCATGTCCTGTCGCTCATTTACGAGAGAAGATCAAGGCAGCAGTCTCTACTGTTGTTCTCCTTCTTCCATCGAATGAATTGTTTTGTTCTTACTTATTTATCACTTGATTTATCGTGCAATCTCGCAATTCCCGCGCATCTCGCAATTCCCCGGAAGGGGCTAGGCGCCGGTTGGGTAAAAGAAAAAAACATTCTCCCAACTGGCTTCTTCGTTTCCCTAAATTAACATCTCTGAAATCTATCGCCCCCTTCTGGCAACACAACAATAAAATGTAAGAGAAAAACAGTAATGACTAAGAAATGAACTAAGAAAAACATCAACTAGAAATACACTAAGCACTAGTAGCATAAAAACAAATACGCCAAATCTGTGTGAGCAGATGGGCACAAAGGAACACAGCAACATAAAACAGATCAGCAGACACATAAAACAGATCAGCAGACACATGAAACAGATCAGCAGCAACATGAACAGATCAGAAGCAACATGAAACAGATAAGCAGCAACATGAAACAGATCAGCAGCAACATGAAACAGATCAGCAGCAACATGAAACAGATCAGCAGCAACATGAAACAGATCAGCAGCAACATGAAACAGATCAGCAGCAACATGAAACAGATCAGCAGCAACATGAAACAGATCAGCAGCAACATGAAACAGATCAGCAGCAACATGAAACAGATCAGCAGCAACATGAAACAGATCAGCAGCAACATGAAACAGATCAGCAGCAACATGAAACAGATCAGCAGCAACATGAAACAGATCAGCAGCAACATGAAACAGATCAGCAGCAACATGAAACAGATCAGCAGCAACATGAAACAGATCAGCAGCAACATGAAACAGATCAGCAGCAACATGAAACAGATCAGCAGCAACATGAAACAGATCAGCAGCAACATGAAACAGATCAGCAGCAACATGAAACAGATCAGCAGCAACATGAAACAGATCAGCAGCAACATGAAACAGATCAGCAGCAACATGAAACAGATCAGCAGCAACATGAAACAGATCAGCAGCAACATGAAACAGATCAGCAGCAACATGAAACAGATCAGCAGCAACATGAAACAGATCAGCAGCAACATGAAACAGATCAGCAGCAACATGAAACAGATCAGCAGCAACATGAAACAGATCAGCAGCAACATGAAACAGATCAGCAGCAACATGAAACAGATCAGCAGCAACATGAAACAGATCAGCAGCAACATGAAACAGATCAGCAGCAACATGAAACAGATCAGCAGCAACATGAAACAGATCAGCAGCAACATGAAACAGATCAGCAGCAACATGAAACAGATCAGCAGCAACATGAAACAGATCAGCAGCAACATGAAACAGATCAGCAGCAACATGAAACAGATCAGCAGCAACATGAAACAGATCAGCAGCAACATGAAACAGATCAGCAGCAACATGAAACAGATCAGCAGCAACATGAAACAGATCAGCAGCAACATGAAACAGATCAGCAGCAACATGAAACAGATCAGCAGCAACATGAAACAGATCAGCAGCAACATGAAACAGATCAGCAGCAACATGAAACAGATCAGCAGCAACATGAAACAGATCAGCAGCAACATGAAACAGATCAGCAGCAACATGAAACAGATCAGCAGCAACATGAAACAGATCAGCAGCAACATGAAACAGATCAGCAGCAACATGAAACAGATCAGCAGCAACATGAAACAGATCAGCAGCAACATGAAACAGATCAGCAGCAACATGAAACAGATCAGCAGCAACATGAAACAGATCAGCAGCAACATGAAACAGATCAGCAGCAACATGAAACAGATCAGCAGCAACATGAAACAGATCAGCAGCAACATGAAACAGATCAGCAGCAACATGAAACAGATCAGCAGCAACATGAAACAGATCAGCAGCAACATGAAACAGATCAGCAGCAACATGAAACAGATCAGCAGCAACATGAAACAGATCAGCAGCAACATGAAACAGATCAGCAGCAACATGAAACAGATCAGCAGCAACATGAAACAGATCAGCAGCAACATGAAACAGATCAGCAGCAACATGAAACAGATCAGCAGCAACATGAAACAGATCAGCAGCAACATGAAACAGATCAGCAGCAACATGAAACAGATCAGCAGCAACATGAAACAGATCAGCAGCAACATGAAACAGATCAGCAGCAACATGAAACAGATCAGCAGCAACATGAAACAGATCAGCAGCAACATGAAACAGATCAGCAGCAACATGAAACAGATCAGCAGCAACATGAAACAGATCAGCAGCAACATGAAACAGATCAGCAGCAACATGAAACAGATCAGCAGCAACATGAAACAGATCAGCAGCAACATGAAACAGATCAGCAGCAACATGAAACAGATCAGCAGCAACATGAAACAGATCAGCAGCAACATGAAACAGATCAGCAGCAACATGAAACAGATCAGCAGCAACATGAAACAGATCAGCAGCAACATGAAACAGATCAGCAGCAACATGAAACAGATCAGCAGCAACATGAAACAGATCAGCAGCAACATGAAACAGATCAGCAGCAACATGAAACAGATCAGCAGCAACATGAAACAGATCAGCAGCAACATGAAACAGATCAGCAGCAACATGAAACAGATCAGCAGCAACATGAAACAGATCAGCAGCAACATGAAACAGATCAGCAGCAACATGAAACAGATCAGCAGCAACATGAAACAGATCAGCAGCAACATGAAACAGATCAGCAGCAACATGAAACAGATCAGCAGCAACATGAAACAGATCAGCAGCAACATGAAACAGATCAGCAGCAACATGAAACAGATCAGCAGCAACATGAAACAGATCAGCAGCAACATGAAACAGATCAGCAGCAACATGAAACAGATCAGCAGCAACATGAAACAGATCAGCAGCAACATGAAACAGATCAGCAGCAACATGAAACAGATCAGCAGCAACATGAAACAGATCAGCAGCAACATGAAACAGATCAGCAGCAACATGAAACAGATCAGCAGCAACATGAAACAGATCAGCAGCAACATGAAACAGATCAGCAGCAACATGAAACAGATCAGCAGCAACATGAAACAGATCAGCAGCAACATGAAACAGATCAGCAGCAACATGAAACAGATCAGCAGCAACATGAAACAGATCAGCAGCAACATGAAACAGATCAGCAGCAACATGAAACAGATCAGCAGCAACATGAAACAGATCAGCAGCAACATGAAACAGATCAGCAGCAACATGAAACAGATCAGCAGCAACATGAAACAGATCAGCAGCAACATGAAACAGATCAGCAGCAACATGAAACAGATCAGCAGCAACATGAAACAGATCAGCAGCAACATGAAACAGATCAGCAGCAACATGAAACAGATCAGCAGCAACATGAAACAGATCAGCAGCAACATGAAACAGATCAGCAGCAACATGAAACAGATCAGCAGCAACATGAAACAGATCAGCAGCAACATGAAACAGATCAGCAGCAACATGAAACAGATCAGCAGCAACATGAAACAGATCAGCAGCAACATGAAACAGATCAGCAGCAACATGAAACAGATCAGCAGCAACATGAAACAGATCAGCAGCAACATGAAACAGATCAGCAGCAACATGAAACAGATCAGCAGCAACATGAAACAGATCAGCAGCAACATGAAACAGATCAGCAGCAACATGAAACAGATCAGCAGCAACATGAAACAGATCAGCAGCAACATGAAACAGATCAGCAGCAACATGAAACAGATCAGCAGCAACATGAAACAGATCAGCAGCAACATGAAACAGATCAGCAGCAACATGAAACAGATCAGCAGCAACATGAAACAGATCAGCAGCAACATGAAACAGATCAGCAGCAACATGAAACAGATCAGCAGCAACATGAAACAGATCAGCAGCAACATGAAACAGATCAGCAGCAACATGAAACAGATCAGCAGCAACATGAAACAGATCAGCAGCAACATGAAACAGATCAGCAGCAACATGAAACAGATCAGCAGCAACATGAAACAGATCAGCAGCAACATGAAACAGATCAGCAGCAACATGAAACAGATCAGCAGCAACATGAAACAGATCAGCAGCAACATGAAACAGATCAGCAGCAACATGAAACAGATCAGCAGCAACATGAAACAGATCAGCAGCAACATGAAACAGATCAGCAGCAACATGAAACAGATCAGCAGCAACATGAAACAGATCAGCAGCAACATGAAACAGATCAGCAGCAACATGAAACAGATCAGCAGCAACATGAAACAGATCAGCAGCAACATGAAACAGATCAGCAGCAACATGAAACAGATCAGCAGCAACATGAAACAGATCAGCAGCAACATGAAACAGATCAGCAGCAACATGAAACAGATCAGCAGCAACATGAAACAGATCAGCAGCAACATGAAACAGATCAGCAGCAACATGATGTGATATTTCACAGTGATTATTCTGGTTATTTATTCATGAGTCTAACAGCCTCAGGGTAGAAGCTGTTCCTCAGTCTAGTGGTTCTACACTGATGCTCCTCAACCTCCTTCCTGAGGGGAGTGGGGCAAAAAGTGTGTGTGCTGGATGAGTGTGGTCCTTCATGATGCAGGTGACTCTCTTCCTGTATCTGGACTCATCATTGTTTGTGATGCATCCCACCACAGCTGTATCATCTGCAAACTTAACAATATGACAGCCTGGATGGGTAGCTGCACAATCATCTGTGAGCAGAGTGAACAGGAGAGGGCTCAACACACATCCCTGAGGGGAGATTTTCTCCAACGTCTGTACCAGTCTTCTTTAGTCTGTCACATGGTTCTTGTTAAGGTGGATCTGAAGAACAACTCCTGAACCCGCTGCTTTACCTTTGCAATCATCTGCAGGATCTGGTTTTCTGCCCGAGGCGGTCTCAGAACTCCCAGGCCCTCCAGACGACGAAGACTCCGCAGAATCTTCCTCTTCTTCTCCAACAGACTCAGGTTGCTGTTGGCGCCCAACGACTGATTCCTCTTCATCTTCTCAGGGGTTTGAGCGTCCTGATGGGCACGACGCTTCATCAGCCAATCGTGATGCATTTCCTGTTTGAAGAGCTCACACTTTAAACATCACAGCAGCTTGTCAAAAACATCACCCTGCCAGGTGTGCTTGTTACCTGGTTAGGAGAGGTCTTTGCTCTCAAGATGTCAATTAGAGAGTCACCTGGCTGAGTCCTAATGACATCAGTGATCAGCTGTTTGGTGCTGAAAAACCAGAACAAAGCCTAATCAGCTGGGGCTAAGAAGCTAACAGGCTAATCTACTTACCGGTAAATAGGTGATACCACATTACCTGAGCAGCAGTCCTCTGGTATCTGCTTCATCATTTGACTCATTGAAAAGGTCAAACTTGTTGGACAGAGTCAGTGAAACCTCCAAATTACAGAACTCAGATCCTGGATCAGCCGAAGACTCTCCTGAGGAAAGCAAAACCCGGTTAGTTAATGAACTGATAACTGATCATCATATTGATTTGTTCTGTCTCTGACAGAAACCTGCTACAATAGAGTCAGAGTCAGTTTATTATTGCCATTGTCAGGACTCACAGACTAGGAACTTGCTTCGGCATAAAGGTGCAAATAAAAGACAAAAGAAAACATATTTACACACCAACCAGTACAATATTCAGAAAAAATGTGCAAATGGAGTAGTGCAGTTAAAATACAGTGATAAAGTGACCAAAGCAGAGTTATACAGTAACGGGATTATGAATGTTCAAGAGTCCAACGGCAGAGGGGAAGAAACTGTTCTTGTGGCGGGAGGTTCTGGTTCGAATGGACCGAAGCCTCCTGCCCGAGAGGATTGGTTCAGAGAGTTCATATGGAGGGTGAGAAGGGTCAGCTGTAATCAGACCTGCTCGCCCCACAGTCCTGGAGACGTACAGGTCATGGAGAGATGGGAGGCTACAGCCGATGACCTTCTCCGCAGAGCGCACAAGGCGCTGCAGTCTCTGTCTGTCCCTGGCAGTGGCCCCGGTGTACCACACTGTGATGGAAGAGCAGAAAATGGACTCAATGATGGCCGTGTAGAACTGCACCATCAGATTGGCTTTCCTCAGCTGTCGCAGGAAGTCCATCCTCTGCTGAGCCTTCTTGATGACTGTCTGCTGTCTGAACTGTCTGCCTGAAGAAAATCAACAATCAAGCTTATCTGAATCCGACTCCCAAACAGCCTTGGAAATGGGCTGACTATCAAATTTCTCCTGGGTCATGAGTAACCGAGGACAACAACTGCAACTATTGCACCACCCCACCCCCTCCCCAAAGAACTTTCTGTGTGCGCTTATCAGAACTGCTGGCTGGAAACATCACAGAACTGTGGCTGACCTTCTTGTAGCTGACTCTGGTCTTCTGTCCATCCTCATTCTTCTTGATCTAAGTTCTGCCTTCGACACCATCTGTCATTCTATCCTCCTCAACAGACTAACCTCCATTGGCATCTCAGGTACCCCGTTAGACTGGTTCAACTCCTATCTCTCTGACCGCACTCAATTCATTCAGCTTAAATCCTTCCGTTCCCAGTCTTCCCCTGTCTCCACGGGTGTCCCCCAAGGCTCTGTCCTCGGACCCCTCCTCTTCATCATTTACCTCCTTCCTCTAGGTCACATCTTCCGCAAATACGGCGTCCATTTCCACTGTTATGCTGATGACACACAGCTCTACTTGTCATCAAAACCTAACTCCACCCACCCACCCTCCATCCTCACCGACTGTCTCATTGAGCTAAATCACTGGTTTTCTAACAATTTCCTTCAACTAAACAGCAACAAAACAGAAATCATTCTTGTTGGTACCAAAAACTCTATTTCAAAATCAGAACATCTTCTCGTCCCCCTTAACAACTCTCTGCTATCCCCCTCCCCTCAGGTCAAGAGTCTCGGTGTCATCCTCGACACCACTCTCTCCTTCACTTCACACATCAACAATATTACTCGGTCTGCCTATTTCCACCTCCGTAATATTAACCGTCTCCGTCCTTCTCTCACACCCCGCTCCACAGCCATCCTGGTGCACAGTCTTGTGACTTCCCGTATCGATTACTGCAACTCCCTTCTCTACGGCCTCCCCAACAAATCTCTCCACAAGTTACAGATGGTCCAGAACTCAGCTGCCCGTGTCATCACTCAAACCTCCTACTATAACCACATCACTCCTGTCCTGCAGCAGCTCCACTGGCTCCCGGTTAAATCACGCATCATCTTCAAAATTCTACTCCTCACGTTCAAATCTATCCACAACCTTGCCCCTCCTTATCTATCTGACCTCCTACAAATCTCCATCCCATCACGCTCTCTCAGATCCTCCTCTTCGCTACATCTCCATGTACCCTCTGCCCGCCTCTCCACCATGGGGAGCAGGGCCTTCACCTGCTCTGCCCCTCACCTCTGGAACGCTCTACCGCCAGACCTTCGAAACACCACTCCCTTTCTCTGTTCAAGACTGCTCTGAAAACATCTCTTTAGACTAGCTTATCATTAACTCTACTAAATGTATTTTATATTCTTTATTTATTTTATATTTCAATTTGTTCCTGCTGATGTTTGAACTGTGTTTGTTTGTTTTTACACAACTTCTGTTAAGTGTCCTTGGGTATCCTGAAAGGCGCTTTAAAAAAAAAAAAATTTAATTTATTTTTTATAGATTTTATTTTGAGTTTTCAAAGTTAGGAACAAACATATATACAAACATACAAACAGAGCCCAGATGCACAAGCCAAAGTATGAAACATTGCAATTAGCACATGGTGTACACACACACTACACATATTCATGAACTTATACATAGACCCGTTAAAGGGCGGCTGGTGGGAGAGACTGTGGAAAAGTTTAGTTGAAAGGCGCTTTTAAATGAAATTATTATTATTATTATTATTATTATTATTATTATTATTATTATTATAAGGCTCATGTACTAATCTAACTGCCTGGACCTCAAATGCATATAAATGGTCTTAACAGTGCTTGCTGGTAGAGTTTTTTGACGTCTCAAATCGTGTCCTAATAGACAAGATATGAAAGATCTTTTTTGTAATACCACTATCTACCCTCATGGTTCTTTTCCTTTTTCATATCTAAGATTATTATTCTGATAAGGAATAAGATGGCCGTGCTGATAATCAGCTCCAGCTTCGTACACTTAGTTCCGAACTTTTTAGGGATTTGTTGACGCCATGAAATTTGGAAACAACATATTTTCCCCTTAAAATGATAAATTCTCTCAGTTTAAACTTTTGATCTGTAATTTGAGTTCTATTCTGAATAAAATAATAGATGTTGGCACCTCAACATCATTGCATTCAGTTTTTATTCACAATTTGTTTAGTGTCTCAACTTTTTTGGAATCCGGTTTGTAATAAGAAACTGTCACTGTGTTAACTTCACTGCAACATGAACTCATTTTCCATGAAACGGACAGACCATTTTAATGAGCCTGTGTTCAACTGACCTCGGAGTTTGAAAACTATCTGAACTGGCTACGTTGATATCTCCCCTTTATCGAAAAGGAGTATTTCTTCTTTTCATTCCCATGAATAGGGTATATGCCACGGGTAGTGGTGACGTACTTCCGTTTAAATCTGGGCTCTACGCTACACTTCCGGTTCTGGTCGACAGCAGTTGTTTTTAGCGGTAGCTTCTAGAACTAGACCATGTAAAAGACACAAAAGGTAAATTATCTGCGAGCTACTGGTACAACAAGAGAGATTTGTTGTGTGCCGTTGTGTCCAGTGAATAGCAGGTACAATAGAGCGCTTAGTTTTTTATATTTTAATGCCAGAGTTCGTGGCTAACCGAGTTAGCCTTAAAGCTAACACTCGGTTGTAGCCGGCGTTTTAAACCTCAGAATATTCAAGAGCCAGCATCAAACAGTGGTTAAAAATGAGCTGTACCTGCATTGTTCCAGTGGAATAATTGTCCCTTCCATGACCGGGGCTTTGGGAGAGAAGCAGCAGAGAGGACAGCGAGGAGGAGAACACAGCTGCAGCTCAGTAAGAAACATGAATATGACTCGACTCCACATCCTGCACTTGTAGATTTAATGTTGGAGTCATGATGAGTGATTTAATAAAAGTTTGTAACTACATACTTTTAAAATAATATTCAGATTTTAACAGTTTTCTAATCTGTAAATATGTTTGTAAACTCCTAGTAACTTCAGGGCTGTTACACCTCTGAAATATTCTCTGCAGTTTCCTTTAATATGAAACCAGAACTGTTTCACTTCAATTAAACTTTTATTTCCTGAGATGTAATTATTTATTTTAAAGCATAACTCTCATAAAGAGTTCTCTGTTTGGTTTTTTACGTTATGTAGGTAAATATGAACACTTTTTTGTTTTTTCAGGTTTGCATCATCTGACCTCCTGGTGTGTTTCTGACCCATGACTGCTCTGCCATCCATGGTCGGTGTTCACCAAGAATGAGATGAGAGGAACTCCCCATCAAGTTCAAGTTGTGTTTATTTGTCATATACAGGTTAACACAGAGTTAACAGTACAATGAAGTGCTCAGGATGAGAAGAGCAGATTTGACTTGCTAAAAATCAAACTATACTAAAAGCATGCAAAGTGAAAAAGTAATTATAATATTCACAAAGTCCTGAAGAGAGACAGTAAACATGGTTGGATATACAGTAATGATGCAGCAGGATGAATTTGAATGAACTACTGTAAGTATTTCAAACTAGTAATACAGTACAAGCTAACATGCACATAGTTATATATATACTGTATATATATACACTACACATAATCAACATTACACAGGTTGTGTGACAGGTTATTGCACAAGTAGTGACATTGAGATTGAATTATTAGTTATTACCAGTTGTTCAGTGTTATTTATTGATTATTTATCCACACCACCCCGTCAACCAATATCCTGCAGCCCGTTGAGTTCTTCCTGTTCTTAAATGACCTTGACCTAGGATGAAAGCAACGGGACCTTGCTGACCGGTACGGTGTCCACTCCATCAGTCCACGGTCAGGCGGATTATCACTGCAACTTTTTGACAGTACTCGGCTCAATTAGGACCCTATACCTGAAGAGCAGATGCATAAAAATCTACCTGCAGACTTCAGGACTACTGTACCCTGACACTACAGTCACACTACTTACTGCTTGTAAGAAAATAAAATGTTCAAAACATTCTGACTTTGTCTTCTTATTATCACCCAAAAAATGTGTATGTTGATTTAAGACAGGCTTAGAGTTCAGTTTTGCTAATGGAGATTTAAAAACATTAATCAGTCAGACAAAGGTAAGTGATGAAGCAGCTCTTCTGTTCAACCATCCACATGGATCACATGTCCTTCGTCATCAGTGGAGCAACTTGTTTGTATTTGGTGTTTGTATCCGATCTCAGCTCACAAACATCCAGGCTGGACCAGCTGGCTCCCTCATCATCATCACTACGGTGTCCTGTACAGTGAAAGAAAACATCTCTTATTAAGAGCTGCTATAAACAGTGAGATTCACAAAACCATATAGCAGATATGTGTTGAATATAAAGAGTTTATATTGTCTGATATTTAACTTCAACTCAAGTTTTGTACACAAACTTGAATTAAAATAATTAAATTAAAATAACTTGTGTTTCTAAATCTGCTCTAAATCTCCTGCCTCCTTGTTTGAAACTGAACTGTCAGGTGGCTTTGACTCAAACAGTGGCTTCTGCTGCTCCTCATGGACTGTAAACACTCAGCCCTGACTTCTCCTGCCTCCTTGTTTGAAACTAAACATTTGTGTTAAATCAGAAATGTACAGACAAAACACGTTTACTCAACAATTTAGCAAGGGTTAACTATGCTAGCTGTGTTAGCCTACATGATGCAGTTTGGTGAACTGAAAACAAATACAGACTTACCTTCAGAGTTATTTATGTAGTTGGACACATAAAGCTTAAATCCTTTGTCTTTCTTAGATGTGCGCTTTAGACAAAGGTCTGAATAATTCTGTACACATTGACTGTCGGAAAGTCCTGCAGAGATTGTGTAAAGATCGCCATTCTGTGGCTGTGAACCGGAAGTGCGCCCTCTGGCCCATGAATGCGGAAGTGCTAGAAAGGAAGTCCGTGGCATATAGCCTATTGATCACTGAAACCTGGCAGAAAACAGGAGACAATAGCTGCTTTTCAGATCTCCTCCCACCTGGCTATTCTTATCTGACCGCTCCGCGTGGGGCTGGAAGAGGGGGAGGGCTGGCTGCAGTCTTCAGTGATGCATTCAAGTACCGCTTGTTGCCTCAGAAAAATTACAACAGTTTTGAAAGCATGTTTTTTGTGCTGGAATCTGCTAAACCTCTTCTGTGTGGCCTCTTTTATAGGCCTCCACAATACAATAAAAACTTTCTCAGTGAGTTTTCAGAACTACTGGCTGACCTGCTGCCAAAGTTTGACTCTTGGCTTTTCTGTGGAGACTTCAACGCACACCTGCTGCCCAAGTAATCAGCTTGGATGTGAGTTTCAGGACCTCCTGGACTCTTTTAACCTGTCACAGTCGGTCTCGGGGGCCACACACAGTCAGGGTCATACACTGGATTTAATTATCTCCCACGGCCTTCAAATACCTGCTGTGGAGATCCTGGACACCTGTATTTCAGACCATTTTCCCATATTATTTGAATTTTTCACCTCTCCTGCACCGAAGGCTATTCTCCCAGCACGTTTCTGCCGCTCCATCACCCCATCCACCCCAAGTCAGTTCACTGATGCCTTTAAGAGCACTGAATTTTGCTCTGCTGTCAGCCTGGACCCATCTCTACATCCTGAGGACTTCATCACCTCCTTCCATCACACCTGCACAACGATCTTGGACTCCATCGCTCCTCTCAAACAGGCATCTTCAAAGAACAAACCTTCACCATGGCTCAACGAAACGACGCGAGCTCTTCGACAACGTTGCAGAAAAGCAGAACGAAAATGGAAGCGCGACCGGCTTCATGTATCTCAAGGAATACTGAGAGACTGTCTCTGTGAGTATCATAATGCTGTGAAACAGGCCAAGTCACAGTACCTCTCCAATTTAATCTCCACCAGCTCCAACCGGCCGAGGACGCTTTTCAGCACACTCCAGTCTGTCATCAATCCATCTGTCAATGTTCTGAAAACTGCCACACAGTCTACCTGCGATGACTTTCAGAGCTATTTTGTCAACAAAATAGACTCTATCAGGCAGAACATTGTCAGTTCATCCAACACCATCCAGTCATGTGCCTCTGCAATAACCACAGCTGTTTTTGACCAATTTGACCTGGTTTCACTGCCTAACCTCACCAAGGTGGTTCAGCAGATGAAACCAACTAACTGTTCTCTGGACATCATTCCCTCTAAAATGTTCAAACAGTCCTTTGATGTAATTGGTCCTTGTGTTTTGTCATTTATTAACAGCTGTCTATCTTCAGGTTTTGTGCCATCTGCTTTCAAACACGCTGTGGTCAGGCCTCTTCTCAAAAAACCAGGCCTAGATCCTACAGCTCTCTCTAATTTCAGACCAGTTTCCCATCTGTCATTTCTATCAAAGGTCCTAGAAAAGATTGTTTTTATTCAACTTCAATCTTTTCTAGAACTCAACAACCTGTTTGAAAAATTTCAGTCAGGTTTTCGAGCTCGTCACAGCACTGAATCTGCACTGCTCAAAGTACAGAATGACATTCTTCTGTCTCTGGATGCAAAAAACCCTGCTCTGCTGGTGATGTTAGACCTCTCAGCAGCTTTTGACACCGTCGACCATCAGGTACTAATCAACCGCTTGTCTCAGCAGGTTGGCCTCCAGGGAGCTGTGCTTGAGTGGTTCAAATCTTACCTGTCTGGGAGAACTTTTTCTGTCATGATAGGCGATCTGTCCTCCTCTTCATCAACCCCTCTGACCTCTGGCGTACCACAGGGATCTATTCTAGGGCCAGTCCTCTTCTCTCTTTACATGCTGCCATTAGGATCAATCATTGCACGTCATAACCTGTCTTTTCACATGTATGCAGACGATTTACAAATCTATCTGCCAGTCACTCCCAACCCCTCACCCAGTTCAAACACTCTTGTCAACTGCTTAAATGACATTAAGCACTGGCTCTCTCAAAACTTCCTCCACCTAAACACAGATAAAACTGAATGCATTTTATTTAGTGCACCTGGTGACACCAGCAACATCCTTCCCAGTCCCAGTGTTGGTTTCCCCCTCCCCCACTTCAACCCGGTGGTCAGAAATCTTGGAGTGCAGCTTGACTCCAACTTAAAGTTTGATAAACAGATCAGTTCTGTTGTCAAGACCAGCTTCTTTCAGCTCCGACTGCTCTCCAAAGTCAAGTCATTTCTCAGCCGTGGTGATCTGGAGAAGGCCATCCATGCCTTTGTGACCTCCAGACTTGATTATTGTAATGCTTTGTATGTTGGTATTAATCAATCCTCCATCTCCCGTTTACAGCTTGTACAGAACTCTGCCGCGCGCTTTTTGACCAACACACGAAAATATGAACACATCACTCCTGTCCTGTCCTCTCTACACTGGCTCCCGGTTCAGTTCAGGATACAGTTCAAGCTGCTCCTGTTTGTTTTCAAAGCTCTGAATGGACTTGCTCCTCTGTACATCTCAGAACTTTTGAAAGCCCATCAGCCCGGCAGAGCTTTACGATCTGCCAGTCAACACCTGCTGGAGGTGCCTCGCTCAAGGTACAAACAATGGGGAGACCGGTCATTTTCTGTTGCCGGCCCAAAAGCCTGGAACAGTCTCCCCCTTGAGCTGCGTGCCACCTCTGATCTGACTCTGTTCAAAACCAGACTGAAGACCCACTTGTTCAAAAAAGCTTTCAGTGTGTAACTTTTATTACTTTTGGTATTTTAGTATGTAGCATTTTTATTTCCATTGCCTTCTTTTATTGCTGTTGTTTCTTATTCTATTTTCATTGATTTATTGTTCCAGTTTATTCATCTTTTTATCCTGTTAAGCACCTTGGTCAATGCAAGGCATTGTAAGAAGGATGTTATACAAATAAAGCTTATTATTATTATTATTATAAGATAAAACAACATAAGAACCCTTTCTTTGTTCAAACTGACATTCCATTCCTCCAGTAGATGGAGACAGCGACACAGTTTGATTAAAACTGCAAATGAATTTAGAGAGCAAACATAAAAACAACTTAAGTCTATCAAAAGACTTCATGGTTCAATAAAAGTAAAAATACAACAAGGTTGGGACAGCCAAGATTCCCTTCAGAACCATTGGACTGAACTGAGAGGACAGTAAGAAGAGACAAACAAAAACAGAATGGTCGGTCCAGATATAGGTCCAGGTGCTCCTGAAAGCCAAAAAAACCCCAAAACAAAACAAACAGACAAAAAGACAAAAAAAAAAACACAGGATATAAAAAATAATTACAAATACAAAACAGGTTGAGCAGAGTAAGTAAAGACAGTAGCAGAGTGAAAAGGTGCGGTCAGTTTGTCCTCCAGCAGTCCGCTCCCCGATAGCTCTGCGTATGGCCGTACGCCGCTCTACGCCATTCGTACGCAGAGGTACAAGCGTATCCCCGCAGGGCATGTACGCGCAAAGCTCAAATTTTACGACAGCGTATGCAAACACGTTGTCGCACAATAAACTGCCCGGTGCCGGACTGTTTTGTATGTGACACAAATATATTAAATTCCCCTTGTTCATCTGTGATCTGGCCTTTTGTTTTGTTTTTGTCAAAAGGCAGTGATCCCTTCCTCTTCCGTTGACTCCATGACTGAAATGATGAGAAATGAATGAATCTGTCACGAGTGAATTAAACTCAGGTCCAGCGTGGCTGCAGGAGGTTCTGGAGATTTCCTGGTGTTCTGGTCTGATGTGTGGGCTGCAGGACCAGCGCTCCGTTTTTATTTTATTTTTTAGAACTTTTTATTAACATATAAACACAGAACAACGCTGCAGCTGAAGCTGCCGGCTCTCGCCCTTTTTCCCCCACCGACCTGTCAATCATTTCAGTAGGCGTGTCAGAAAATGACCAATCAGCGACCTCAGTTTGTCCCATAGGTAAACGCTCTGCGCTGCAGCTGCTCAAATGACGTCAAGAATTTGGAGTGAAAACGCGAGAATGAACGCTGAGCTGTGCGGGTGAACTGTCTCCGTACAGTACACGCGTACAGCCGTACGCAGAGCTATGGGGGCACTCTATGTCTATAGCAGCATAACTAAAGGACAGCTTAGGAAACCCAAACTGACCCTAACTATAGGATGTATCAAAAAGGAAAGTCTTCAAACTGGACAATGTGTCAGCCTCATGGACACAAACTGGAAGTTGGTTCCACAAGAGAGGAGCCTGACAACTGAAAGATCTTCCTCCATTCTGCTGCTGGAAACTCTAGGAACCACAAGTAAACCTGCAGTCTGAGAGAGAAGTGCTCTGTTAGGAAAATATGGAACAATAAGATCTGTAATATAAGATGGAGCTAGGTTGTTGAGGGCTTTGTAGGTTAGAAGTAAGCACCCTGATGCATGCTCAATAATCCAGGTAGAAAAATCTAAAAAAGCTAAGTCTGGTCCTCTGTACATAAAAAATAAAAAAAAAGTTGTAGAAACGTTTCGTCTTTCGTCCGAAAGACTTCCGCAGTCTGAGAGACTGTATTCAGCTCAGTCTTATAAATAGCACCCTCTCACAGTGGATCAACCAGTTTGCTGATGACAGCTGAAACCAGCTGCTCACATGATCAAGGAGGACCATCAGCCTAACGATGGATCGTTAGCACCCTGATGGTTGTTTGCTATTCACAGAGGGCTGAGTGATACTAGCAATAACAGCATTGTAAGAGGGGGACAGTTGAACCCGGAGGCCTCCACCTCTGTTTAATGATGGACGGTTTCTTTTCACAAAGATGGCCTCCTTTACTCCTCTCTCAAACCATCGTTCCTCTCTATCAAGGATGTGAACATCTTCATCCCTGAAAGAGTGACCTCTGGCCTGGAGATGAGTGTTTTTGTTTTTTGAATGTCCAGAGGACCAGACTTAGCTTTTGTAGGCTAGAAGTAAGATTTTGAATTATATTCTGGATTTGACAGGGAGCCAGTGGAGAGAAGATAAAACTGGAGAGATATGATCTCTTCCAGTTGTTGTGTTCAGAAATCACAGTGTTTAATGTGTTTGATGGGTCTGTATTGGTGTGCTCTGTTTGTTACGACATGTTACTGTGCCTTTAAGAGATGCTTTACGGCATGGGGTAAATGTGTGTGTGTGGGGGGTTTTGAGTTCAGTAAAGTTTGGTGCATCGAAGTGACACGGTGTGGTTATTGAGTTCCCGCGGACGCTACATTTTGGCAGACGAGGATGTCCGGACTCGCGTTACCACCACCGCCACCTTTCCTCCCTGTCCCCGGCGACCCAGCCGTCCCATGGGACAGATGGCTGACGGCGTTCGAGGACTACTTGCTGGCTTTGGGACACACTGAACTGGCGGAAGCGAGGAAGTGCGCGCTCCTCCGCCATTGTCTGGGCCAGGAGGGTCAGAGAATCCTCGCCACGCTCACGTTAGCGGACAATAAATACACCACAGCTACAGCTGCACTGAGGACTCAGCTCAGCTCCGGGCGGAGCCGGCGGATGAACCGCTTCGAGTTTCGTCAGACGCAGAGGCCGGGTGAGTCTGTAGCCAACTACGTCTCAGCACTACGAGAGTTGGCTAGACTCTGTGAGTTTGGGGCGTTGGAAGATGGACTCATAGTTGATCAGCTGATAGAAAAGACGTCGTGTGACCAACTGAGGGAGAGACTTTTGCTTGAACCAGACTCCATGAAGCCTCGGATATAGTTGACGCGTCGCATAGGCCGCGCGGCCAAAGTGACGCAATCGCGAAGTCCCCGCCCCCGCGCTTTGGCCAGCGCGTTGGTTTCGCGCGTGGTCGTGCACCTCCCAGATTTTGAAGCTCCGCAAGCCTAGCGCGCGCGCCGAATTGATTGACAGGTCGGGTAGGGACCTCCCCGACAGCCTTCACGCCAGAGCCTGCAGCTGTCTGCTCCGCTGTAATCGTGGAAACGGCGTCGCGACGCATGGAGGAATGTTTTTTATGTGATTCAAATGTTTTAAATTCCCCGAGCGAGCGGAAAGTCATTTGTTTTTGTTGTGTGACGTCAAACAGTTCTTCTTCTACGGTAGATTTCTTCTTCTACACCCTTTCTTGCAACATATGCACATGTTTTAGAGGATACTGCCACCTGCTGGTCAGTAAAAGAACAGCACTTTGCCATGCGCTGCCGTGCCACACTATAAACGCATGCACAGTGCGCGAGCAGCACGCGCGCTCCAGCTTGCGGACCAAAGCGCGACTATATCAGAGGCTTGACGCTGGCGGGCGCTCTGGTTATTGGAAAGCAGCTTGAAACAGCACTAACAGAGGCGCGAAAATTCTCCCGCGCGGCGCACGAACCAGTGACGTCATCAACACCGGACGTTCATCACACAGAGGCTGTGGAGGGGGCTGACGGGCCGAGTGGCAGCTGGGATGTGCAGAGAGTGGACAGGGGGCCCAGTAGGAGGGGGGCCAGGAGCTGTGGTAACTGTGGCTCCACTAACCATGCAACTAGAGACCAGTCATGTCCTGCACATGGGAAACTTTGTCATAAATGCGATAAACTGAATCATTTTGCACGCTGCTGCCGCTCCTCTTCAGCTCGCCAGGATACTACTGTGGTTCCCATTAACACTGTACAGACTCTGCAGCCGTCGTTCAAGCTCTGCACATGTCGCGTGGGTGCAGCTCACGTCCCGCTCCTTGTGGACACAGGGGCCAAAGTGTCAATTTTAAATAAAAGCACGTATGATCGTTTCTTCAGCCGTACACCCCTGGAAGCAGCCACTACAACCCTGTTGGGCTACGGTCACTCTCCCATCGACACTCTGGGCGTGGTCCGCCTCCCTGTCCAGTATGATCAGCAATTTACGCCTGACGCCAAGTTCTGCATCACCCGGAAGGGAGCTAACATTATGGGCCTAGACTTGTTCCTCGCCCTGGGCTTTGCTGTGAGTGAGCCTGCCACAGCCCCTCTCACCCCGACCCCTTGGCCACTTTCACCTTGGGAACATATTCAGGTCGGCATCTGTGGGGAACTTCAGGGGGCACCTGCTCACGCTCGCTACCTGCTGGTTGTTCATGATCTTCACTCGAAGTGGCCTGAGGTTTGTCAACTGAGCTCCATCACTGCACACACCATCATAGACTGCCTGGACAACCTGTTTGGACGCTGGGGCCTCCCCAGTGTTGTTACGACGGATAATGGGGCCCAGTTCACCTCAGCAGAGTTCACAGAGTTCCTCACACTACGCTCCATCAGGCACATCAGGACAGCAGTTTATCACCCAGAGAGCAATGGTGGTGTGGAACGACTCAACGAAACTCTCAAAAATGGACTCCGAGCCTGTCTGGAGGAGGGGAGAACATTCAGCGACGCTCTCAACCAAACCCTCTTGACCATCCGGGCATCCAAGCATCCCACTACAGGAGTTTCACCGGCGATGCTGATGATCGGGCGCGAACTGAAGCAACCCCTGGACTGTCTGAGAGCTGAGCCAGCTCCTGCACGCGGGAGCCCAGAGCTCCAGAACGCCAGAGCTCAGGTGAAGGGTTCGCAGGCCCGGATGAAAGAGAGGTTTGATGCCACGCACCGAGTGCAGACCCCCTCACTGGCTGCAGGGGATTGGGTCAGGATCAAACGGCTTCATCGGAGAAATAAACTGAAATCATTCTGGTCAGAGCCACTGCGGGTGGTTAAGCAATTGGGGCCGGCCACATACAGACTGGAAAATGGGAGTCGTTGGCACGCAAATCGTCTGCACAGGGTCATCGCCCCACCAGCATCTGTTTCACCGCTGACCCCAGCAACGGCGCTGGGTTGGCAGCCTAGGCCAATGACTTTTCGGGTGGGGGATACTCCACCAGCTTTGCCCGACTCCACTCAGCAGCCAGCATGGCCCCAGAGTATGAGGGCCCCGCCTGTCTGGCTTGGGGACTATGTGACAGGGTGATTGTGTTACTGAAGATCTGTTAATCTGTGTTTTATTGAGTCCAGATTAATCTGTTATTCTTTGCAAAGTGTTATGTTTTCAAGGGGGGTGAAGGGGGGAAAATGTTGTGTTCAGAAAACACAGTGTTTAGTGTGTTTGTTGGGTCTGTAATGGTGTGCTCTGTTTGTTACGACATGTTACTGTGCCTTTAAGAGATGCTTTACGGCATGGGGTAAATGTGTGTGTGTGGGGGGTTTTGAGCTCAGTAAAGTTTGGTGCAACGAAGCGACACGGTGTGGTTATTGAGTTCCCGCGGACGCTACACCAGTAACTCCAGTTAAGACTCTGGCAACAGCATTTTGGATCAACTGAAGACTTTTTAAAGAAATATTTGGACACCCAGATAAACCATTGCAATAGTCCAGTCTAGACGTGACAAATGCATGAACCAGTTTTTCTGCATCATTTTTAGATGTTTCTAATTTTAGTGATATTACACAGGTGGAAGAAGGAGGTTCTAGTAACATTTTTAATGTGGGGGATAAAAGACTTGTCCTGATCAAAAATAACACCAAGATTTTTAACATTAGAGCTGGAGGCAGATTAAAGGGGACCACACATGCAAAATTCACTTTTTAATGTTTTTTTTACTCAACTTTGGGTATTTACTTCATAAAAAAACAGTCCTAAGGCCAAAAAAATGCACCCAGTGGTTTATTTACTCTAAGTAGATTTATTTTACTGTGATAATTTAGGTTTCGTTTTGAAATCAATCGCGCTTGTGACGTCACAAGCGCTAGGACAACCCACCTCAACCTGAGTCCAGCCCCTCACCTAGCAACCCCTGGTTAGGCTCAACCCACTTCTGTATTAAACACATGACTGTTGTTTTTCATGATTTCATCTCATCTTTTGTTTATATGTTCTTAATTTCATGTGTACAGCACTTTGTTGCAGCTGTGTTTTTTAAAGCTCCACTGACATCATCTTTTGACTTTTCAAAAAATGGCACAACATATATAAATATTAAGATTGACCCCTGACCGTTTTTGCTAAAATAATGTTAAATGAATGAAAATTGACCCCCAAAACAGTTTAAAATTAGCGCCATTTTTTTAACACGATAAATAGGGATATCCCCGTCGCAGGATGATGACGTCATGTAAAGGAAGTTCTCTCCTGCGCAGCTTGAAAACAATGGAGGAGCTACAAACTCGATCCGTCCAATTTAGCCATTTAAAAGTTAATATTTTAGCGGATTGTCTGCAGAGAAGCCAAAGTTATTTCCAGTAAACAGCAGGTTATAATTTTTTTCAGCTCCTGCTGGTTTTTGGAGACTTTTCACTTCATGAGGTGAGCTGCTGTGTGGAGTTACATGCATGTGGACGAGGCAGAAGTAATTCTACAACATGTACATCGTCTCCAGCCTCCACAGCACTGAAATGGTAATATATTAGTTAATGTTCCTAATAATTATTCAACATTAATTAATAGTTTAAAAAATTAGTCCCTTTTAAAATATCTGTTAAATATATTATTCTTTTATTTTATTTTGTTTGTGTTTTCAGGTTTCCAGGTCTCCAGTCCATCACCTGAGGCTCTTCCTGTTGAACCACAACCCAGACTTTCACATCACAGCAGGTAAGATTGCATCAACGAAAAGAATACTACTCAACAATATTCTTTGATGTAAATCTGTTGATTTTCTGTGGTTCTGATGAGGGAAGTGACAAAGTGGATGCAGCATTCAGCCCATAATGGACCCAGATGTCCCCTGCGTCCAGACCTACAACACCTGGACATCCATGAGCGTGGAGGAGCGAGGATTCACAGAAATGTCTTCACCTGAAGAGTGGACCGAGGTGGAGAACAAACCTTGATATTGTTAAACAACAGATGGAGACGTCTTCAGGATCTGTAGAACATCAGGACTGCTGCAGAAAGCTACGTTTGTGCATCAAGACATTAAAATATGCAGAAATACTACAACTGGCCAGAGCATTGAGATGAAAATGAATCAATGAATTTAATATTTTTTTCTGAGTGTTCAAATGAACATGTTGTTTGAAAAAAAAAAAGGATAACAATGAACCAAGTGTTTCTGTAGTTATGTGTAAATAAAGTTACGGTAGTACACTATATTATCTGTTAGTGTTGAGTTATTCTTTGTGAGAATATTTGTGTTATTCTTTGTGAGAATATTTGTGTATCTGTTTTAATTTCATTCGTGCATCTACAACTCACAGCTCATACTTTAGTAAAAACAAAATTGGTGAATGTTGAAAGAAACATTTTATTAAAATAAAACCATCCCATATTATCAAATAAATGAAAACCTCTGGGGAAACATTAATATGAACAGATTATCAAAATAAATTGAGTTTAACACATATTAGCAAGTGTTGTTTGACTTCATCAGCTCTGTAAAAATGACTCCAACACCTCCTCGTCCACCCTCCTGTCCAGGTGTTGTAGGTCTGGACGCAGGGGACATCGGTCTAGTTTCTCCTCATCCTGCTGCTTGTACTTCTTCAGACTCCACCACCTCCTCGCTCCTCCACGCTCATGGATGTCCAGGTGTTGTAGGTCTGGACGCAGGGGACATCTGGGTCCATTATGGGCTGAATGCTGCATCCACTTTGTCACTTCCCTCATCAGAACCACAGAAAATCAACAGATTTACATCAAAGAATATTGTTGAGTAGTATTCTTTTCGTTGATGCAATCTTACCTGCTGTGATGTGAAAGTCTGGGTTGTGGTTCAACAGGAAGAGCCTCAGGTGATGGACTGGAGACCTGGAAACCTGAAAACACAAACAAAATAAAATAAAAGAATAATATATTTAACAGATATTTTAAAAGGGACTAATTTTTTAAACTATTAATTAATGTTGAATAATTATTAGGAACATTAACTAATATATTACCATTTCAGTGCTGTGGAGGCTGGAGACGATGTACATGTTGTAGAATTACTTCTGCCTCGTCCACATGCATGTAACTCCACACAGCAGCTGAGCTCACCTCATGAAGTGAAAAGTCTCCAAAAACCAGCAGGAGCTGAAAAAAATTATAACCTGCTGTTTACTGGAAATAACTTTGGCCTCTCTGCAGACAATCCGCTAAAATATTAACTTTTAAATGGCTAAATTGGACGGATCGAGTTTGTAGCTCCTCCATTGTTTTCAAGCTGCGCAGGAGAGAACTTCCTTTACATGACGTCATCATCCTGCGACGGGGATATCCCTATTTATCGTGTTAAAAAAATGGCGCTAATTTTAAACTGTTTTGGGGGTCAATTTTCATTCATTTAACATTATTTTAGCAAAAACGGTCAGGGGTCAATCTTAATATTTATATATGTTGTGCCATTTTTTGAAAAGTCAAAAGATGATGTCAGTGGAGCTTTAAGTACTATAGAAAATGTACTGACGTCACAAATGTGACATACATAGACCCAATCCGACTGGGAAAGCACACGTTAACAAAAACACAATTTTTAACACATACTGATAACTAAATTTTTGGCCAACTATAATAATTCTGTAAAAAATTATTATTTAATGGAAGTATTTAATCTGGCATACATAAAATGACAACATGTTCCATTATTTTGTAGCAATACTTTTAATTTTGCACACAATCAACAGATTACATAAAATGCACATTATATTTTGGAATAAATGACAATACTTTCTAGTCTTTTCACAAAACCCAACTTAGTAATACTGATTTGATTAACCACTAAATAGATCATATAGATATTTATGAATACATATATGTTGATAACAGGCATTGCAAAATTCTTCACATAACAATAAATGTACATTTTCTTCAGATGTGTCACCTCATTTGTTACCTTAATAAATGCTTAGAACAATTCCTCATCAGCCCATACACAGAAAATTAATTCCATGCTCACATGCAGATTACATTAAATCATTTACAGTAATGTGTGTTCAGTAGCCAACATACAATAGAGCTGGACAGTGGACAATGTATATACAGTGCCTCTAAAAACTGCCATCATTAGGCCTCTTCTGAAAAAATCTAATTTGGATCCCGACAATTTTTCTAACTACCGCCCAATTTCCCACCTCCCATTTCTGTCCAAAGTGCTGGAGAAAACAGTTGCTGCTCAGCTGCAGGACCACCTACAACAACACTCTCTGTATGAGAAGTTCCAGTCTGGATTCAGAGCAGCTCACAGTACTGAGACTGCATTGCTGAGAGTAACAAATGATGTCCTCATGGCTGCTGACACTGGTTCTCCCTCCATCCTTGTCCTCCTTGACCTCACTGCAGCCTTCGACACTGTGGACCATAGTATCCTCCTCCACCGTCTTCATGTGGAGGTCGGTCTCTGTGACACTGTCCTGGACTGGTTCAATTCTTTCCTCTCCAATAGGCTGGAATGTGTTAGCCTTGGCAATGCCACTTCCCAGACAGTCGGTGTCTCCTGTGGTGTCCCTCAGGGGTCAGTTCTGGGGCCCCTGCTGTTTTCCCTCTACATGCTGCCTTTAGGTCAAATTATTAATCAGTTCAACATTTCTTTTCACTGCTATGCCGACGACACACAGCTTTACATCAGGACTGGAACATCATCATCATCCCTATCTCCGTCTTCACTCACTGTTCTCTCTGCCTGCCTGGAGGAAATAAAGGCATGGATGAATCAGAACTTTCTTCAATTAAACTGCTCGAAGACTGAGGCCATATTGATTGGCACCCCTCACCAGATACAAACATCAACTTTAACAACAATCTCCTTCTCTGGTCAAGACATCCCCCTCTCCACCTCTGTTACAAATCTTGGAATAAAAATGGACTCTCATCTTACATTTGAAAATCACATTAAGCATCTGTTTAAAACCTGCTTCTTCCATCTTCGAAACATCTCCAGACTTCGCCCATCTCTGACTTTTCCTGATGCTGAGAAACTCGTCCATGCCTTTGTCTCCTCCAGGCTCGACTACTGCAACTCCCTGTTTATTGGAATCCCTGGCAAAAACCTTCAGAAACTTCAATACATTCAAAACAGTGCAGCAAGGATTCTGTTGAGAGTTCGTAAATTTGAACATCCATTCTCCATAACCTTCATTGGCTTCCCGTCACCTTCAGAATTCAGTACAAAATTAGAATTACAACTCATAGTGCCACAATAATTGATAATATTTTCACAAATATAACAAATGGGGATGTGATAGGTGGTATCTTAACGACCGACTTAAGTGATCATTTACCAGTTTTCACAATCTTTAAAAATGATCAAAATATCACAAAAGCAGTCACAACGAAGAAAAAAATCATAAACACATCAAAAAAAGTTTTGGAAAAATTGAAAGAGGATCTGGATAAACAAGACTGGAATGATGTGTATGTTGATGATGCGAACAGAGCATATGATGAGTTTATGAATATCTTGGAAAGCCTGTATGAAAAGAATTGTGTGCAAACAAATTACACAAAGAGAAATACGAATGATCAACCATGGATGACAAAAGGGTTAAGAAATGCATGTAAAAAAAAGAATTATTTGTATTCATGTTTCTTGAAATTGCGAAGTCAGAGCGCAGAAGAAAAATATAAAAAGTATAAAAATAAATTAGTAGGGATTATAAGGAAACATAAGAAAGAATATTATAGTAAATTATTAGATAAAACTAATGGTGATATGAAAGCAACATGGCGAGTAATGAATGGTGTACTGAAGAATCATAAAGCAAAAACTGGTATTTCAAAATATTTTGTAAAAGACAACGATGAAGTTCATGATGAAAATGAAATTGTAAATGGATTTAATCAATATTTCGTGAATGTTGGATCAAGCCTTGCAGCTAAGATACCAAAAGTAGATAAAAATATGATCCACTCAATTACAGGTTGTGCAAATAGTATTTTCCTAAATGGAACTAACAAAGAGGAAATAATGAATGTAGTAAAACATCTTACAGACAAGAGATCGAAAGACTGGGTGGACATGGATATGATGTTTGTAAAGGACATAATGAGCCATGTTATTGAGCCGTTCACATACATATGTAACTTATCATTTTCAACAGGAATTTTTCCAGATAATATGAAAGTAGCTAAGGTCGTTCCTCTTTTTAAAAATGGTGATAAATGTGTATTCAACAATTATAGACCTATATCCTTGTTACCACAGTTTTCAAAAATTCTTGAAAAACTATTTGTAAACAGACTAGACCAATTTATAGATAAACAAAATATTCTAAGCAACAGTCAGTATGGGTTTAGATCAAAAAACTCTACATCAATGGCTCTCATGGAATTAATGGAACAAATAACTACTGCTGTCGATCAAAAACAACATTGTATCAGTATCTTTGTTGATTTAAAAAAAGCATTCGATACTATTGATCACACCATTCTCCTTGAAAAACTGAACAAATATGGTATTAGAGGACCAGCATTACAGTGGGTATCTAGCTACTTAAAAAATAGGAAACAATTTGTACAAATAAATGATGTAAGATCTGACCTCTGTAATATCACATGTGGAGTTCCCCAAGGCTCTGTACTTGGACCAAAGCTTTTTATTTTATATGTGAATGACTTGGTAAATGTGTCAGGACTCCTTAAATGTGTACTTTTCGCTGATGATACCACTTTTTTCTGTTCAGGTGAAGATATAGAACAAATGTTAGAATTGATAAAGACAGAATTTGTCAAGATACAAACTTGGTTTAAAATAAATAAATTATCATTAAATCTAGAGAAAACTAATTACATGATATTCGGTAATAAAAAGAAAACTGTTGATGTTCCACTCAAAATTGAGGATGTTGAGATTTGTAGAGTGAATGAGGTGAAGTTTTTGGGTGTTATCATTGATGACAAACTGACATGGAAACAACACATAAATTCTGTAAGAATAAAAATAGCTAAATCGATAGCAGTACTGTACAAAGTCAGAGACCTATTGAATGATAAAGCTCTGTATTTGTTGTATAACACAATCATTGTTCCACACTTAATCTATTGTATTGATGTTTGGGGGAAAGCGTGTAAAACAATCACAAAGCCTATTTTTGTATTACAGAAAAGAGCTGTAAGAATTATCACTAGAAAGCATTACCGTCATCCATCAAGTACATTATTTTATCAACTAAAATTATTGAAGTTCCATGATTTGGTAGACTATAATATTTTATCAGTTATGTATAGAGCTCAAAATAATGCATTACCTTTAAATATCCAAATGCACTTTGTTAAAAGACAAAGTTGTTATAATCTTAAGGGAACAGAGTTGTTTGTAAAACCACAATTCAGAACCAGTTTGAAGGGACGTTCTACCTCAATCCAGGGAATTAGATTATGGAATGGCTTGGAGAATGTAGTTAAAAATGCCAAGTCAATGTTTACATTTAAAAAAATGATCAAAACAAATGTGTTAAAAAAATATATGTGAAATAACGTAATGTGTATTGTATTAGTTAGAAAATTAGAAAGAGTTAGTCATTTTGTACTGTTGGTTGAAGAATATTATTGTTTAACCTGATTGTTGGAAAAAGTTGGTTGAAGATTATTATTGTTTACATGGTTTGACTACTGTTGTTTAATCTGATTGTTGGAGATAAGGGGCAGATATAATAAGATTTATTCTTCTTTCTGCTACCTTTCATTTTTTTACATTTTGTACACTATCATTATGAGATTGTCTTGTATTGTTTCTTTTGTAAAAAAAATGAACAAATTTAATAAACATAAACATAAACATAAACAAAACTGCTCTCATTACCCATCAATGCTTGCACGGCACTTCACCTGACTATCTAAAGGACATTCTTGCACCATATTCATCCACCCGGTCTCTACGATCACAGAACAGTAATTTCCTTCATATTCCTCGGACCAAATTGAGGACCATGGGAGACCGAGCATTCTGTGTGGCTGCCCCCCGCCTGTGGAACTCCCTCCCTGACGACCTGAGAGCTCCACAGTCACTGGTTGACTTTAAAAGCAGCATAAAGACTTTTCTTTTTAAGCAAGCCTATTCTGCCTCCACATGATTTTATCTTTGATCTTAGCTGATATCATTATTGATTTTACTTGATTTTATCACTTTTTTTTTAAGCAAGCCTAATCTGCATCCACATGATTTTATCTTTGATCTTAGTCGATATTATTATTGATTTTATTTGATTTTATCACTTGTTTTATTTTGATCTTTGCTTTGTTGCACTTTGTAGCACTTTGAGATTTTTATTAATGAAAAGTGTGTTATAAATGGAATTCATTATTATTATTATTATACATACATGGTGTAACTATCTGAGTTGCAAGAATAGCTTTGTGAAAGCCAGTGGGAAAGTGGATGGTTGACATATAGCTCAGGTCAGTTCTGATTAGAGAACCTCTGGCCAACTTCTGCACTGTGCAATTACCATATTTTCCAATAGCATATAGACACCGATCACTTGTCTGTATGAAGTGTGATAGTGAAAAAATGCTTCCATCTTTCAGAAGCACAACAGAATTGTTTCTTTGCTTTGTTTTACTGTATGTATGACCATGAACAACAACAACATTTACAGCAATTCTCTTGTGGTAATTCACCACAGAGTTTGTGGGAACCTTTCTCACCGAGTGGAGAGCAGCTTGGTCCCCAAGAGAGATTAATCTTACACTTGGTGGACCAAGAACAGTTGCCGCAGAGAACATTTCATGCTTTTTGATGTTCTGGTGTCCTTGTCTCATTTCATTGCAGAAATCTTTCACTTCTGCAGATGCGTTTTGCAATAAATGCTTTGATAAACGGGGGAAAGCACGTGACAATCCCACACGTTTGCATATTTGTTGTGGTACAGCTTGACTGCTTTTTACCTGTTTCAGGAGGTACCCATTGTAATCTTCAAACATGAAGGCTGAGTGAGCCCACAAAGGACCCCAGTGTACAACGCTTTTGCTCAAATGCAGCAACGAATGTACATTGAACGTCATGTGCTCTTTACTACGGTGGCCCTGAGGTGCAAAACACATTAACAAATAAGGCTAAACACTTTAACAAATAGTTCTGAAACAAATTAACATTTTCTGAAACACTTTAACAAATTCTGAAACAAATAAACATTTTCTGAAACAAATTAACATTTTCTGAAATACTTTAACAAATTCTGAAACACTTTAACATTTTCTGAAACAAATTAACATTTTCTGAAACAAATTAACAAATTCTGAAACACTTTAACATTTTCTGAAACAAATTAACATTTTCTGAAACAAATTAACATTTTCTGAAATACTTTAACAAATTCTGAAACACTTTAACATTTTCTGAAACAAATTAACATTTTCTGAAACACTTTAACATTTTCTGAAACACTTTAACATTTTCTGAAACAAATTAACATTTTCTGAAACAAATTAACATTTTCTGAAACACTTTAACAAATTCTGAAACACTTTAACATTTTCTGAAACAAATTAACATTTTCTGAAACACTTTAACATTTTCTGAAACACTTTAACATTTTCTGAAACAAATTAACATTTTCTGAAACAAATTAACATTTTCTGAAACAAATTAACATTTTCCTGAAACACTTTAGCAAACGAGAGAATCACACGGAAAGGGAATGTCCTAACGAGGCTGACCCGGAAGTGATGACCCGGAAGCGGTCATTTTGACCCAAGATGGACGACAGTCGAGTCACGTTTTGCCCGTTCTGTGGGACACCTATAAGTTTATTAAGCTGTTTTGTTTTTCGTGCGGTCGATCCTTGGAGTTTTTAAATGGCACAGAGCAGATGGATGCAGGAGAGGGGACATCTCAACAACCGGACAATGCCAAACAAAGTACCGTAAGTGCAGCGTAATGTTAGCATTTTTAATTAGCCTGTGAATAAAACATACAGTATTAGCGCTATTGGTTACCTCATTTTGATTTTTGAGACCGACCTTTTTTAATTTCAGCAGAACAACCTGGCCCATCATATAAATGTTTCAAAGAGTACCGAAGCTCCAAGTCCAAAGAGCTTCAGGATTTTAACTACGGTCCGAGAGGAAAACATAAAGGAAAAAACGTGCAGGTAACAGTGCTCACCTGACTCGCTGACTGTGAAACTGTACTAGCACAAATTAGACCATAGAGAAACACATATGTATGTATCGTGTTTATTTATTGATTTTTTTCTACCTCTTATACGTTAAATTGCTCTCATCTTTGTCACAGATATACATTGATGGTGCCAAGTGGGACTGATTTAAACCTCTAAGGGAAAATGGTCCTGTTATTTGTAGACCCAGAGGTAGGAGCACCCGAGATACTGCAACAAGGTGTCCAGAAAATGAGAAGGTTTAACAAGGACATACAAGAAGGACCGTACATCCTGTTGTATCCAGACTGCTCAGAGGAAGTCACTGTGCCTGGATCAGAAAGACCATTCAAACTGGCTCATTATAAAAGGGAACCAGGAAGGCAATATTCCAGAATTACATTGTTTATTTGCCGTAAAACACATTTTAAATGAGGTGAGTGGATGTAAACATTAAATAAAGTATTTTAACTTGTTTCAATCTACTGAAAGACGCCTCCACAGTATCTATATGATCAGTTGTTTATTTTTACAGAAGTGGATGATACCTCAGATTCCTATCCTGAAATTGTCATCACATCAAGGAGGCTGAGTTCAATCAAGCCAAGCAGACACAGTGGTATATCAAACATTCACAAAACATACATTTTTTATTTTTGGGGGTGGATTACTGCACTTGTAATTTACTTTTTGTGTTGTATTTTGTTCAGTATTTTGTGCAGACAGTTTCAATTGAAATAACAGAAGGATTTTTTTTATATATGTTTGAGACAAGAAAGTTCATATATGTTTGAGACTTAATAATACCTTATTAAGTCTATCCACGGCAATTCAAACACTGCTTACCGTAAG
>JBBPBX010022711.1:18204-41161 GCA_038048925.1 Garcialebias charrua
AAAAAGGAAGTTAGTATCTTAAATGATCTGAAGTTTTTATAACTTTTACTAAAAATAGGATAACATGCATTTATTCATTTATCTTAATGCAAATATTGTTCAGTTAAAGAAAATGTATCAAGATAAGAGTTGTACTCGTTTGTGAAAGCTTAAATAAATGAGACACTCCATGTTGCCTTTTTCCTCCAGCTGACATAAAATGAATTATCATCAGCCTGTCCTTTTGAACCTCAGAACCTCAGATGTATGATAAACAGCTGAGAGGGAGCAGGCGGGCGGAATGAAAACCACTCTTTCAGGATTGCTGTTTGTTTCCAAAGCTTCCAAAATTACCAGCTTCCTGAAATAGACTGTAAGATTCATGTTCACTGCAAGACATGAAGAGGAGGAGATTCAAAAGCAATACAAACCGAGATAATAACAGAGAGCAATTAAAAATCTTACTAAAATGATTAAGATTCATTCACTTCCTACATGATTGCTGCCATGCCTCTGCAATTCTGGTGATATTTAAAGTGATTTTGCAACACAGGCTGCAATAAATTAGCCTCTTTATGTATTTCATGGTTCTCTGAAGGGCTGTGTGTGCCTCAGGTTGGATGTGTTACCAAGTGTTGTCTTGTCTGTTTATTGTGGACAAACAGGTACCGGTAATAACTTATTTGACACTTAGCTGTGTCTAACTAGCTGAAACTGGCACATTTTAAAACAACATTTAGTGGCTTTTCATTCCTAAAGAAACACAAAACTGTAAGATCAGTAATGTTTACCCAGCTACGCAGCGTGTTTGCTGTGTGTGCTTTACTGAACTGCTGCGTTGCAGCTGTGTGTACTCACACTGCCAATCTTTAAATAGGTGCAGTGCTGCAGTGCAGCTACTGACTGAACAGTCTGTTTGCACATTATTTGCCTTTATTACATTTTAATGCCTGTGACATATTGCCTGCACACTGAAACTGCACTAAAATGAATATATCAAGTAATCTGAAACAAGTATTTTATGTACAAATATTTTAGCTGTGTACTTGGCTAAGAACTGTTTTCCTGACCCTACCTAACAAGATGGTGTAGTGGTTAGGGCGTTTGACTTGGGACCCGAAGGACGCGGGTTCGCGTCCCGGCCACTACACACCTTGGGGTGTCTATGAGTGCACACCTAATTCTCCAGCTCCCCGAGCGCCCTCTGGCTGCTCACTGCACCACCTGGGGTGGTTGGGTTAAATGCAGAGACGAATTTCGTCTGTGTATGGGAAACATACGCAGATGACAGACAAACGCATTATTATTATTATTATTATTATTATTAACAAATCTATGGTGAAATTCTAGAAATGGCATGGTTGACGTGCAGCTCAGTACATAACATAACAGGAAGTGTGGGTCATCTGTCACGCAGAGTTAAAATAAAAACAAATATCCACAAACTTAACGCACGTCACGATGTCGATGTGGCACCATGTGGTTTAGAGCAGTGCTTAATTTGAGCTGGATCCTGCCAGAACAAGATTAAGGAACTTTCTAATTTTGACTGAGTGTGTTCCGGTAACTGTTTGTTCAGATCCGGCAACTCAAAGCTCCGCCCCTAAAAGTCTAAAGTCATTGCACATTTTTATTTTGATTATTGAATAAAAAATACAAAGAGAGGAGACGCTGATCAGTCTGTGGAGTGGATACAGGTAGTCCTCGGGTTACGACGGTCTCGAGTTACGACATTTTGTGGTTACGGCGCATTTACCATTAAACTTTTTTTTTTTAATAATATTTTGAAAAGCCGAGTTACGAAGTTTCCGGTTTTACGGCGTAAACGTAGCGGCGGAGGAATACTGCACTGTACTCTCTAAAAAAGCTAAGTCTGGTCCTCTGGACATTCAAAAAACAAAACTGTACTGTACTGTGAATGCGGTTTTACGTCGTAAACGAATAGAGAATACGGAGGATGGACCGAGCTGGACAGCAGTTTTATGTCTTAAAGAATGGAGAATAAGGAGGCTGGACCAAGGTGGACGGTGTCACCAGCATCCAAGTAGGCTAATAACTCTTTTTTCCCTTCATTATGGCTTCCAAATGTATGTGTTTTTTGATAATTATGTAGGGTACTGTGTTACGATAGGCTAAGTGCTTGGTAATACAGTACTGTACATGTATATGGTGCAGTATGTACGTATATTCCGACTTACGTCTAAATTCGGTTTACGACGACGCGTAGGAACGGACCTCAGTCGTAAGTCGAGGACTACCTGTATTGGCTCAATAGCCAGACATGGTAAAAGTGGCTATTAATGGGCCACTTGGCTTGCCATACCTTACGCACAGCAGCGTCTCCAGACAGCTCTGAGCACGCACAACTGCTGATGTGAATTCACGCATGCGTTTCAGACATAGTAAATGAAAAAGCTTACACTAAAAAAAACAAGAGAAATGTTTTATGTGTATTATTCGCATTAATCACGTATCAAAACAACAGCGCTAATTTGTCAAAATAACAAAGATCAAAATGTTGAAAAGACTGTCCAATTTACTTTCATTAAATAAATGGATGGATGGATGGATTGTCCTAGTTGGACAACCGAGAAGTCGTAATTGAGGTTGGAGCAGCAGGAGCAACAACACAGGAATGAAATCAGTTTTTATGTATAAACTGTTAAAGTTTTGAAAAAGTATGGTCAGCCATTTAACAGGCGCACACTGTGAAGGCTGCAAAACCCAACTGGGGAGAACAGGATGAGGACTGGCCTGAAGGAAAAGATATATGTTGGATAATACAAAGGAGGCATATAAACAAAAATCTGGATGACAGAGCTGAAGTTGACACTCTGCTCAGAGGCTGTTCACATGTTTGTAAAATATGTTCCAGACAGTTCCAGACATTCATGAATAAATTACAAATTTAAAAATTACACAAATCAAAGCTGAACAGTGATGCATAATGCATTTTATTGATGCCTTATGCAATTTTTAATGCCAGTACTGAGAAGGTGACAGACAGGGACACAAAGCACCTGCTTTATGATACTGCATAATGAAAAACATTTTCATGTGTAAAGAATTGGCATTTTTTTAATGTTTAAATTACAGAGTCCTGGCAGCTAAGAAGAAAACTAATTAGCTCTTATTGCTTTCCAGGAAGAGACAGCTACAGGCGGCAGAAATAAAAATGGAAAAAGATCAGCCGCTGACGGTCGGAGGAAACCTGGCTGCTTTTTGGACAACCCTCTGTGCTGGCTGGGAGCACAGATTTACTTGTGTTTAAGCGTTTTTTTTTGTTTTTTGTTTTTTTACTGGCAGTTGTGTTGTTATCATTAGCTTTTATCAAGGTTTGAACATGTAAATGTAGAAAATATCTTTATCTGCACAACAAGCACAACTGAGAAGAGAAATAGACCTAAAACAGGATTTACAACTAAACCATAATAAATCTGAACTTAACTAAAATTCAGTTATGTAAATGTAAGCATTTTACTTTCTTTTTTTACTCATAATTAAATACATTTTAGATGTTAAAGAAGTAATGCCCAGAATTTTTCTTGCAAAAATAATATTTTCTAATAAAAGGGGGAAAAAGTGTATCAAAAATTCTGCTGCATGACTGTTTGTTCTGGGTATTTCCCTGTTAGCTCGTGGTCATATGATCAACGGTAAGTACAAACCAGAAATAAATAAAAAAAGAGCAAAGGATTCTGGTAGCCTCAGTGGGATTGCTCTGTCAAAGCATCCTAAATAAATTCACTCACACAAACAATGTTTTTCTATTTTCAGTAGATAAAATAAAGCCATTCTGATGGCTTAATAGATGGAGTAAAGCCTTTTTTTCCAGCTTAGTTTTCTGATTTGAGTTCATGCTCAGCCTTGATTCCTCTAAGCTGCCCTGCTTCTTGCTTCATCTTTGTTTCTCCTTTCACTACTGTGACTGAAAACAACAAAACCACCTCCTGCTCTTCCTCTTTCATCTCCTTTCAGCACTGAACTGCTGGTTGCACGTGGCTTGGCTGGCATCCCATTTGCGTTAGAGCACCCCATTCGCAGGGCAAAACATTTGCCTTTTTCAGATCAATCACAGTTGCTTAAAATAATGTCAATAAAATGAAAATGGGAAGTCAAAGGTGAATAAATTAACCTGGAGTGATAACCACGCTGGATATTACCTGCCCGTCTGCCACTGTGTGCTCGTCTGAACCTCTTGGTCCACAACCACAAATCGTCTAATCAGGTCTTGCAGAAATATGTAAAATTAGCACAAAATCACTTTACACCATTTACCTTAAATAGATAAGGTTCTGACAATAATACAAAGCGATCAACTTCTCTTGACTAAAAGAAGTGACGAAATCATTGTCACTCTCGTTTGTCAGTGGGACAAGCCTGCTTGGTTCCCACAGTGACAGGTCTCACCCCGTGGCGTGTTGACAACGCAACTGCTTCAATGAAAGAAATTCAAAAATTCAGAGAACGGTGTGGAACTGCTGAAATTTAGCATTTTTCTAACAATTTGTTTTTATAAATCAAAAGTAAAAACAACATGCTTAAAGCCCCCAGTACAGCTGTATGCCATTCGTTAGCAGAGGCACAAGCGTACCCCCGCAGGGCATGTATGCGCAAAGCTCAAATTTTACGACCGCGTACGCAAACGCGTTGTCGCACAATAAAGTGCCCGGCGCCGGACTGTTTTGTATGCAACACAAATGTATTAAATTCTTCTTCTTCATCCTTGATCTGGCCTTTTTTTTTGTTTTTTTGCCAAAGTCAAGTGATTGCCTCCTCCTCCGTTGACTCCATGACTGAAATGATGAGAAATGAATGAATTTGTCACGAGCGATTTAAACTCGGGTCCAGCGTGGCTGCGGGAGGTTCTGGAGATTTCCTGGTGTGCTGGTCTGATGTGTGGGCTGCAGGACCAGCACACCCTGTTTTTTTTTTTTAGAACTTTTTATTAACATATAAACACAGAACACCGCTGCGGCTGGAGCTGCCAGCTCGCACCTTTTTTTTCCCCATCCCGTCAATCAATTCAGTAGGCGTGTCAGCAAATGACCAATCAGCGACCTCAGTTTGTCCCATAGGTAAACGCTCTGCGCTGCAGCTTCTCAAATGACGTCAAGAATTTGGTGCGAAAACGCGAGACTGTACGCGAGAACGAAAGCTGAGCTGTGGGGGTGAACTGTCTTCGTACAGCACGCGCGTACGGACACGCGTACGGCCGTACGCAGAGCTATACTGGAGCCTTAAGCAAGCTATGTGAGCAATAAACACTTATGATTTCTAAATGGAACTTGGGTTTCTTGGAGTAGAGTACAGTGATCTCTCACCTGTGGCTGGGGCTATGTTCCAGAGACCACGGCGATGGGTGAAAATCCACGAACCATCCATCCATCCATCTATTATCTACCGCTTGTTCTGAAGTCGGGCAGCAGCTTGAGCAGGGAGGCCCAGATATATTTTTCCCCAGCCACCTCTTCAAGCTTTTCTGGCAGGACCCTGAGATAGGGCCAAGATGGGGTAGAGGTAGGGCAGCCGACTTGGGACAAGAAAGTCACAGTTCGACTCCCAGCCATTCCCATATGTTGTGGTGTCTCTGAGCAAGACACCTAATCCCTAATTGCTCCCCGGGTGTTTACATAGCTGCCCACTGCTCCACCTGGATGTATTCCATGTGTGATGGGTTAAATGCAGATAACTAATTTTAACATTTTGAGAACATACAATGATGACAATATGAAATTTCCCTTTCCCCAAGGCTTTCCCAGGTCAACCGAGAGACGTAGTCTCTCCAGCGTGTCCTGGGTGTTCCCCGGGGACTCCTCCCTGAGGGACATGCCTGAAGCACCTCCCTAGGAAGGCACCAAAGAAACATCCTTACCAGTTGTCCAAACCACCGCAACTGCCTCCTCTCGATGTGGAGGAGCAGCGGTTCTACTCCGAGTCTCTCCCAGAAAACTGAACTTCTCACCCTAAGGGAGAGTCCAGCTACCCAACGGAGGAAACTCATTTTGACCGCCTGTATCTACAATCTCATTCTTTTCGTCACTGCCCAGAGCTCGGGACCATAGGTGAGCATAGGAATGTAGACCAACCAGAAAACAGAGAGCTTTGCCTTACAGCTCAGCTTCCTCTTCACCACAATGGACCAGCACAGAGTCTGCAATACCGCAGACGCTGCACCAATCTGTCTGTCAATCTTACATTGCATTCTTCCCTCAACAAAATAGCAAAGAAGCTGTGTTACATTAATTTTATTATGTATATATATATACAGTATATTAAAGCTGCTATATGTAACTTTTCTAACAATATATTTTTAACATATTTCTTCACTCTGTCACTAGATTGATGTTAGAGAGGTAATCTCTGAAAAAAACTTTAAAAAAAATATTGTCCCCTTGCTTCTCCAGGTGGTAAATAAGCATTTCTAAAAAGAAAAAGTGACCCGCCATTTTCCAGCCAATAAAAACAAAGTTTGTAACCAGCCAATAAAAACCGAGCTTGAATTTGAATCAGCCAATAAAAACAGAGCTTGAATTTGAATCAGCCAATAAAAACAGAGCTTGAATTTGAATTTCAACAGACCACAAGGGGGCAGAGCCATATATGGCTCTGAGGGGGAGGGATCAGAATGCTTTGCTTGTTGAAATTTTTTCTAAGTGCTGATGTTCTACATAAACTGCAGACTTCACCTTTTCTACACTCCTACAAACATTTCCCATTCTCTTATAAACACTTCATATGCTTTTCAACACTTGATGGCAATGAAGCTGGTGACGATGAGAAGAGTACAGTACTGCGCAGCATGTACAGTACACACAATATATTAAAAAAACAGCTTTTTTTTAAACGTGATACTGTGACACTGCAAAAAGTGATCCACAATATAACGAGGAACGGCTGAAATTTGCCTCAGGCAACTATAGTTTATTTTCCTAAATCTGGACTTTTAAGGGTCATCTTCTCGGAGTGATATCAACTTCATTTGCACCAGTGTCTGAGCCTGATCTTGTGTCCAACACTGCACTGCTGAATGGAGGCGTTGTTTCATTTCAACACAAATTTATCTGGTTAAACATGGGGGCTATTATCTAATTTTACTATGTGCGATAGTAGAGTGAGGAATTTTCATAGGCTCTCTGCGAAGTTTAAAATACCTACAAACACCTCAAAGGCTTTTTCAAGGAAAAAAATGCCACCTTTTCTTCATTTCCACACCATATCATGGCTTCTATTTGCCTGCAGAGATACTATCAACAGCACATTTAAATGAGCAAACTTGTTCTAAATGTGGCCTGAAAGTCACAGTGTGTAGGTGGTATCTGTAAGAAGAGTTGAACGTTTTAAAACCCCGAGAAGAAATTCTAATTAGAACATTTTGTCCCAAAAGGTGAAACCAATCCAAAAAAAAACCTGACCTTTATGACGTGCAAAAATAATTATGCAAATAAGATTATAAGCATGGATGTTGCAGATGAACAATGTTTTTATGTCCATTTAGGTTGTTCTAGGGTTCAAAAAGACAATGAAATTGCCAACATTGTGACATTGATCCATCCACCCTGCCTGCATCTTGTTATGCAGATAAAATTGAAACGTGTGTCCTCTTCAGCTCATATTGAGTGAGAAGAATGGACACAGTGGACAGAATGTTGTTCCATCACAAAGTGGGCATAATTTCCCCAAAATCAATCAAAACAAGTCAGCAGGCTCCATTATATCAAAAGTAGCGCAGGCTTTAATGGATTAGCTATTTTTTTTAAAAGGGCTGAAGCAGTGTTTATTAAAAATTCACCCTGAGGGAAGTTTCTTTCAAACCCTTTTTCATGATGATTATGTGAGAAATCCCTCTGTTCCTTTTAATGTAATTTGTGACAAGTAATGCAGAATAAATTAAGGTCAAATCCTTCATCTTGTTGAATTGCTTAGAAAAAAACAACTGCCTTTTAAGCCATTGAAAAACTAGGAGACCAGATGGCTAAGATCCTGATGTAAACATGGTCCAATATGGAATCTGAATGCCTAAATCATGGAGAGATTCAGTCAAAATAAAACTATAAAGCGATTAAAAGCAATCCCGAGTTTTAAATGTAAAGGAAGCAGAATATAAAAGAGAACCAATTTAAACAAGCATGAAGGAGACCGTTATAACTTCATTATGTGACATATGGGTGCATAATGTCACCAGCAGGCTTAAGTGTCTTCATATGGTAATATGCAAACCATGACCTCTAAGGGGTTATGATTAGTGAACAGTAGCAGGCTCTGAATGAACTTCATCTTTTTTTTTTCATTCAACCTTTATTTAGTCAGGTAAATCTCATTGAGCCTCGAGGGCTCATTTACAAAAGCGACCTGCTATCTTTCTTTCAATGAACAGTAGACACCATCTTGTCGCTTGGTTTATGTGTCAATACTGACTTCTGCTTTGTTTCAGAATACAATGTGACCATTAAAGCTCCACAACTATGAAATGAAATCCTTGAAAGCAAAACAAAAGTTAAAGGTTGAAAAAAGAACAAACATGAATACTATGTAGAGCAACTCTGCAGAGTTTCAAAGCATTTTACAAGATGCTGACATAAATGGTGGGGTTTGCATTTTTATTTTTCTGTTCTAGTTTTCACATTTTATACTGCAATTTCTTTTTATTTTTATGGCTTCCCCACAACCTGCTCGGAACTGTCTGATCTTTCTACAGGACACTGTAGAGGACAACCACAGAATGAGCAGCTTTCAGAAAGTAAATAAAAAAACTCCGTTTTTAGGTCTAAAGCTTTTTTAAATGCAAAATTCAACCACAAATGTTACCATCACCTTTTAATTCCCCCTGAAACATTACAAATAAATAAACTGTACTAAATGCTCCAAAAATAAGTGAACTTCCTCTTCTGCTGGGGCTGTTTCCATCCCCTTGGGTATCATAGACACACTTCAGAGCTTACAGCTTTTTTCCCCATTAAAATAAAATGTCTCTGCAACATCCCACTGTTGCCCTTTGTTCCATTATTGCATGCACGGTGATATCATTTATCACTCCTACAAGTATGAAGCCTTGAAATGGTTACAATTTTGTGGCTATAGATATCATTGAAAACTGCAACTAATGCTTTGTGATATGCACAGCGTAGGTAATAAAAAAAAAAAAATCATTGTTATTGAGGATTTCAAATTTAGCTAGATTTAATAAATGCATCCAGATTTTTCTTCTTATATTGGCATACAACGCTTCAGAAAATAAATGGGCTTCTCACAGTAGATCAGCAGAACTTTAGTCCAAATTATTGGATTGTTTTTCGTTCTTGCTCTACTTTTTTTTTTTGCAGCTCATACTTTGTCCTGTTAGAGACACATTGTGAGATATGATTTTTTTTACCTCTGCTTCCCTCACCCCTTTTTTTCTTCTTCGTTAAACCTACCTGCTAGTCTTGAGCCACGATGACTCATTTACAAGAGACCTCTTTTCTGTTAATTCTAATCTAACGAAAAAGGAAGCGCCTCTCAGTGAGGCTGCAGCCTCAGACCCTGTCTGTTGTTTGTTTGTTTGTTTGTGTTTCTTCGGATGGGCTGTATTGAAATGTAATTTCATTGTGCTTCAGTGCAATGACAATAAAGCTGATTCTGATTAAAATGATGCAAAAACAAGTGAAATCTAACATGGAGCCCTTCAAACAAATTTGGGGCCTACATTAAAAACATATGAGGCATATGGGAGCGAGGCTGTGCACCGTGGTAAAAACATCATTACAGTATACCACAATGTGTTTATTTTCCCAAAGCAAATCAGGTTTTCTGCTTTTATGTTGTTATTGCATATTACATCATTAAACTACTGTAGTTTTGTCTGAGTAGCTCCAAATTTGAAAATAAATTAAAGCTATTTTCACAAATGCACTTTAAATGCACTGTGGCGCTGTTCCAGAAGGGCTGAGTGTGAAAAACGTAAATGGAGACATTTATTCGACTACTTTCTTCAAAGCAAACTATATAAGCAGTTTCTGACAATATATTTGCTGTTGCTTTTATACAGAGCTTCATTCTCGTCATGCTGGGGTTTTTATCAACATACTTTTTGCACCATATCCAGCATTTTCTGCACAGTAGCCAAACAACACCAACATTTTGTTGTATGAGAAGCCACTGCTTTGAAGTGAACACAAATGTCTGCTGAATACTATATTTTTTTTCTCATAAATGTAAAATATCGTGATTTATTGCTGATGTGAACTTTGAAAACTAGCATTGAAAGTTTAAATGTTACAGTTTTCTATTCTATAACAGTCATTATGAATGAATTATTTTCAACCAAGTCAGATTTAGACAACATTAACCCTGTTCGACCTTTCAATAAATACATTTCTAATCCGATCATCTATGCAGGGAATAAATATGATATCTAGGGCAATGTCAGCCAGACAACTTTAAATTATAGCCAAAATATAAATAATGCAGCACCAAAAAGGTAATGTAAAAGTCAATTATTCATAAGCAAAAATTGAACTTGCGAAACAAACATTTACGTTCCACCATTAGTGCACTAAAGTCAGAGTCAGAGTCAGAGAGTCTTTATTGTCATTTGCACCGCATGTGGTACATGTGATGAAAACGAGATTATGTACACGAGGTCCCAGTTACATCCAACAACAAATGAAAGAGAAAAACAGTAATAACATCTAGAACTAACTAAGAAAAACATCAACTAGTAATACACTAAGCCTAATATAGTGGGAATAAACAGCAGCACGAACATGAGTTTGTATGAGCAGATGGTCACAGATGAACACAGATGAACACAGCAACAAGAAAACAGATCAGCATCAGTATGATGTGATATTTTGCAGTGTTTATTTTTTATTTTATTTTTATTTATTCATGAGTCTAACAGCCTCAGGGTAGAAGCTGTTCCTCAGTCTAGTGGTTCTACACTTGATGCTCCTCAACCTCCGTCCTGAGGGGAGTGGGGCAAAGAGTGAGTGTGCTGGATGAGTGAGGTCTTTCATGATGCAGGTGGCTCTTTTCCTGCATCTGGAGGTATAAATGTCTGTGATTGTGGGGAGACTGACTCCAACAGACTTCTGTGCAGCCTTCACCACTCTCTGCAGAGCTTTCCTCTCTTCAACTGTGCAGCCTCCATGCCACACGTTGATGCTGGAGCACAGGATGCTCTCCACTGCACACCTGTAGAAGGAGGTGAGGACTGGGCTGCTCAGACCAGCTCGTCTCAGCCGTCTGAGGAAGTAGAGTCTCTGATGACCTTTCTTGATCAGGCTGGTGGTGTTGTTGCTCCAGCTGAGGTTATCATTCATGTGTACACCCAAGTATTTGTAGCTGGAGACCACTTCCACTGCAGACCCACCTATTTTCAGTGGGGCATGGGTGTGTTTGTTCCTTCTGAAGTCCACAATCATCTCCTTTGTCTTCTTCACATTCATGTGAAGATTGTTCTCTTTGCACCAGCTCTCCAGGTGTTCCACCTCCTGTCTGTAGCTGGACTCATCATTGTTTGTGATGCATCCCACCACCGCTGTATCATCTGCAAACTTAACAATATGACAGCCTGGAAGTGTGGCTGTACAATCATATGTGAGCAGAGTGAACAGAAGGGGGCTCAGCACACATCCCTGAGGAGAGCCAGTGCTGAGGGTTACGGTGGAGGAGGAGAAGTTGTGGATCTTCACGGACTGTGGTGGAAAAATATATATATATATATTTATTTTTAAGTATATTATCAAGAAGAGCTCAATAAAAACAAAAGTTTACAGGTAAATCTGTCTGACTTTACCCCATTAGATGTCTAGCACAAAACAAGTGCAATGCATAAATGGGATTATGGGTGCATAGCAAGTAATTGTGCAGAAAATTCCTACCAAGCATGTGTGCAAGTTGATGACATATCTGTATGAGCAAAAAGAACAGAAGTGCTTAACTGGGAGCAAAAAAAAGGTGGATTTGGAGAGACTAAATGATAAGAATAAATTTATTTTTAACCCAAATATCAACATATCCATCTATTAATTTTTTAACCTAATGTTTCGTTTAGGATCATGTTGGAGTTGGAGCCAATCTCCAAGTCGTGAGCGGCAACATTTGCTCCATGACAGTGTTTTGTTGTGTTAAAGCCATACTTCATTAGTCCAAAAGGTTGATGCTGGGTTTTTTTAAAGTCGGAGGTAAACATTTCATCCATTAATCTCTCAGTTATTGTTTTGCAAGGGTCTGCTCTTTTTTAAAATAGCTTTCATAGAAGCTATGGGTTTTGATTTTTCTACCTGGATTGTTGAGCATGAATCAGGATCTTTCATAGAAGACTTCACAGACAAATCTGTATAAAAAATGAAATCATCTAATGCATCGTAAAACAACATCAAAGACCAGCAGGAGACTGTTTATTGCAAATTTACAAGCCACAGCTGCGGCATCTTTCCCCATCATCCCTTTCCAGCGTCCAGACGTCAGTTACTGACTGAACGAAAAGAAACACTTAAAATAGTAAAGATAAATAAACAAAACGACCTAAAGAATGTATTGTTGAGTACGAGATGAGTAAAACAAATATGGAAAGAAGTGAAATAAGTCTGGGAGGCACTTAGTTTAAAGTAGCCTGTATTATTTGACACATATTGTCCAGAAAAATCCTGTAATATATAATAATAATAATAATAATAATGAATTCAATTTATAATGCACTTTTCATTAATGAAAATCTCAAAGTGCTACAAAGTGCAACAGAATTAAATGTCAATAAAACAAGTAATAAAACAAGTAAAATCAATAACAGTATCAGCTAAGATCAAAAGTAGAATCATGAGGAGGTAGAGTATGCTCGGTTGAAAAGAAAGGTCTTCAAGCCGCTCTTAAAGTCAACCACAGACTGTGGGGCTCTCAGACAGTCAGGAAGAGAGTTCCACAGGTGGGGGGCAGCCACACTGAAAGCCCGGTCTCCCATGGTCCTTAATTTGGTTCTCGGAATGTGAAGGAGATTACTGTTCTGTGACCGCAGCGACCGGGTGGATGAGTATGGAATAAGAATATCCTTCAGATAATCTGGTGAAGCTCCATGTAAGCATTGATGTGTAATGAGAGCAGTTTTGTACTGAATTCTGTAGGTGACAGGAAGCCAATGAAGGTTATGGAGAATGGGCGTAATATGTTAAAATTTACGAACTCGAATATTAAATTTACGAATAACGAATATTAAAATATTTTCCATTTTGTGATTGTATCTTCCATCTTTCTGATGAAAACAATCAATAACAATGAATGGAAAATGATATGAAGCAGATTTCAAGCAGGAATGAGCTCAGGGCACAAGTGGCTGGAGATGTTGTTTGTGATCATGTGTGCATGGCAGAAATAGGTGGTGTTGCATGAGGGTGATGGCCACACATGTCACATCAGGAGGCATGATTATCCACCAGGATTACACTTTAATCAATCTAAAGCACTATACCCTGTCTGTTACTGTGCTAATCCCATCAAAGGGAAGGGCGCTTTCTGCCTGTCAGCTTATCTCCTTCCCTTTCACCACCATGTTGAACGCTGCAGAAAGCTGGATGTCAAAAGTCAACTGGGCTTCAGAGATGTCAGGCCCCGACTCAGCAGCAGCACTGCATCCAGCCTGTGGCAACATCACAATTTCAAGATGCTGCAGAACGCATTTTCACATTGATGAGGCAAATTAGGTTCAACAATACACTCAAAGTTCTTGATAGTCAGCTAGTTGTTGCAGCGATGAGCTTTTTCTGTTACCATCTAAAGATAGAGATGCAAAAACAATATATATTTTATCAACTAGTGAGGAATCGGGGCTGTACAAGCTGGTTTTAAACTCGAATCATTCAAATAAAATTCAGCTTTTGATGAGAAGTGATGTGGTTTTGTTTTGATCAAACCTTGTACATGACAATATGTGCTGTATGATCACATGCAATATCGTGAGATCTTGTGAGACAAGTTGGCCCTCAGACCATGTGCTATGGATGACTCTCAGCTACAAACACATTAAACATCAGCTCCTTGTTTGTCCTTACATTCAGTAAGTTATAGTTATTTTTGTATTGGCTAAAGTTGATAGCTGTAACAACCATCTTAAGCTGAGGAGCCTCCAAAAGTTCATTTATTTGTATCCATTCAGAGACTACTTTCTTAAAATTTCACTAAAACCCATTAAATGATTCAACTTCAAGAATCTTTATTATCCTCAAGGAGCAATTTGTTTCACAGTCACATAAAACATCCATACTAGACAAGACATTAATTGAGACATTAAAATAACTATACAGAAATCATCGCAATTCGTTGAGAAGGCTGATCACTGCAGGGATAAATCAGTTTTTCAGTTAGTTCGTTCTACATCTGGGCAGCAGATACCTGTGTCCAGATGGAAGCAACCCGAACTCACCATGGAGTGGTGATCAGGATCTGCCAGAATCAGCCTGGCCTTGTTCACTGACCTCGCCTTGTGTAGGTCAGTGGGGTTCTGTAGAGCTGTACCAGCAGTTTTGCTGCACATCCTGACAATCCTCAAGAGTTTTTTTCCTGTTTTTGCACGTTAACAATCCAAACCATCCGATGAAGGTGACAGTTAAGAGACTTGGTAAAACATGAATAAAACATTCTCATAAAAGTAGAATCAACATTAAAACCACAGAGCTTCTGATAAAAAAAAATGCATTCTCTTGTGAGCCTTCTTACAAAGTGAGTTCACATGGGGGTCAAAGGTCAGTTTGCCATCAATAACAGTTCCCAGATATTCATATTGATGCACCATCTCAACAGTTTTACCATTCATGACCACAGGACTGGCAACTGAAGAGACTTTTCTGAAATTAATGGCCATCTCCTTTGTTTAAGAAACTTTTTGTTTTGCTTGTCAAGGGACTGCAAATGCAAATTAGCTTTTGCTTTAATCTGGTACAGCACATCAAATGGTGACGTGTTGTACATCCTTTAAAAAAAAAGATAATTCATTCGTTTTACTTTAAAAAGGAAGACCTCTTGAGATATTTTGTTAACAGACAGACCGTGTCAAATGATAAACAAGCCACACAATACGTAACAATTCAAAGTATGAGTTTTGAATACCTCTCTGCTACTATCAAACCCAGTTTTAGCTACATATCTAAAATTATCAGGTCAGACAATTTTGTGTTTTCTGAAGTTGCCTAACTGGCGTCCATCTTGAATTAAGTTGATTCCAAAAGTTTATTGTTGTTCATCATTCAGTGAATATTTTTGTAGAGTTGCATTCAACTCTGTCCAGTAGCATCATAAGATATCTTGCTAACACAGCTAACAAATGGAAGGACACGAGTGCACACAGACAAAACCATTTTCAATCGTAACAAGGATGGGCAGCTCTAAAACATGCCAACTCCTTCGTTTTTTTTTTTCATTTTCTTTTAGGTAATCAATTTTTGGAGGATGTGATTTCTCAACTAGCCTGGTTAAAACCAGACCCTTGTCCTTCACTTCGCTTTGTACTAGGGTCTGGGATTTATCCCATAGACAATGATTTCTCTGGTCGATTTTTGACCGGACCAATCAGAGAACAGAAGGCGGAGTTTTGTTAGTTTAGCCTGGCGAGGTCCAGGCTATTCAGATAAATAGCTCAGAAACCACTCGGTGGATATTTTTTCTGCTACCAGTGTGTAATTATATGGCTCTAATTTACTGACTGTTGGCCTAGATGAAACATTTGAGATAAAATTCGATTTTTTATCATTTATTTTCGTAGCGCACCCGAGGCTGTTTGGAAAATGTCAAACCGAAACAATTTAAATCCAGCAGATTTGACCATTTCGTGAATTGATTTAGGAACTGTTAAGCTCAGGAACACTTCTGATATAACGTCAGCTAAGAAATATATTTTTTCTCAGCAAAGAAATAATAGTTTTTTACCTTGTTTTCATGAAAATTCCTTCGTGGCGGCAGCCATTTTAACTGACGACGTCAGTCGACGTCGTTCAAAACTCCGCCTTCTGTTCTCTGATTGGTCCGGTCAAAAATCGACCGGAGAAATCGTTGTCTATGGGAGAAGTCCCAGACCCTTGAAATATATTTCTATCAGTATTACATTACACCCATTATGTGCTATTATTTGTATTCACTTAACTCTGCCTTATAATGTGAAATGTGACACAAGGCAGAACGTTTTTCTCTCGGGCTTTGTTTTCACTAGGGAACAGTTACACGCCTGCACAATTCAACAGACCCAACATTTGATGTTTACATATGAAGCTGATAGTTTGTTGACAGAAAGGAGGGTCACGTGGTAGTGTAGGTGGTTCCAGGGCGGTCCTGAAGCAGTCCAAGGCGGTTCCAGGTTCCAGGAGGCGGTGACGACATCCGGGGTTTTATAACCGTGGCCCTGCCTTTGAAGATGTGTGTGTGGACTTGTGCTCGGTGAGAGGTCTGTTGTTGCTGTAAGGTTTATTCTTATTATGTACAATAAACCTGCATAAACTTGCACATTCGTTTCAGAGCTTCCTTCAACCTTTTGAATTCGTAACACCCTAGTACAAAGCGAAGTGAAGGACAAGGGTCTGGTTTTAACCAGGCTAGTTCTCAACACACTGAAACGCTAAAACACATGACTACGTCCACAGCATTTAAAGAAAAATTGCATGTGTCTGCACATTTGTATGGAGAAGAAGAAGAAAAAACCTCTCTAGGGTATTTCCTCTCCTCCCTCAGATTCACTCACACTGCACTAATGAATAGAAGTAGATGGAGAGGAGAGTGGGGGATGTGAAAAGAGGAGAGAAGTCACTATGGGACAAAGATACACAATAAGGAAGACTCACGAGCTTACCCGCATTCAAGATAAAAATAACCCAAGAGTCAGGAAGAGACAGAAAGACATGTTTATATTTCAGCAGACCGCTCTCACCATTTTTGTGCGCATGTTCATGTGTCTATGTGTGTGTGTGATTGTGCATGTTAGGAAAAGAGAGGTTAAGAATCACATTTAATGTTGAGAAAGGAGCAAATGAGTGCACTGTAAACACACTGGCGCTTTATAAAGACAACACAAGCTCACCATAATTCCACTGACCAATAAAAGAGAGGGACACTTAAGATAGACCACATCTTTTCACAATAAACGGCCAAAGGCAAGGCCTGGTTAGATAAAGCACGTACGAGGGCAAAACAATCAGATAAAAGACACATCATGCCTGCAATGAACAGATATACTGTCCATCTGCTTCATCCTGGTGACAAATTGGGTTTGCTGTACAGACTGGTTCTTTCTCTCCCTAATAAGACACAGTTGGCGCGACCGACCCAACTGAAATGGTTTGGGATAAATCTGGAACTTTGGGTTGTGGCCAAGCTGCCGCGTTGGATTGGGCGATTTGAAGAGGCTTAGTCAGAAGCAGACAATGCACAATACTCCCATCCTGACACACAAAAAAACAAAGGGACAGTGGGTTACTATTGGCTTGTATATTTGCCACACTGCAGGTTGGCAGAGCATGTGTTGACTTTAGCTACCGCAGAGAAATGGCATGACCACACAGCAGGGACAAACTGTTGTATTTGGAGGATCTGCACCCTGTCAGAAACGTACTGAGGCCTCACGATTTGATTTGATTTGATGTTTATTCATTCATTTTAAAAGAACAATACAAGACAGTTTCATCAGATACAAGAATACAAGTAGGATAAAATGAAGGGAGCAGAAAGAAGATGAAATCTTATTATATCTGCCCCTTATTTCACAGTTTGTTCAACCAATGATAACCTTCAAACTACATCACAGAATGAATAATTCTACTTAATTTTCCTAACTGTAATACACAAACTACATCACAAAATGAATAATTCTACTTAATTTTTCTAACTGTAATACACAAACTACATCACAAAATGAATAATTCTACTTAATTTTCCTAACTGTAATACACAAACTACATCACAAAATGAATAATTCTACTTAATTTTCTAACTGTAATACACAAACTACATCACAAAATGAATAATTCTACTTAATTTTTCTAACTGTAATACACAAACTACATCACAAAATGAATAATTCTACTTAATTTTTTCTAACTGTAATACACAAACTACGTCACAAAATGAATAACTCTACTTAATTTTTCTAACTGTAATACACAAACGCACTAAGCTACATCATAAGTACAACATAAGTGTAATACACAAACACACTGAGTTACATCATATATAGTTTTTGAGCAAGTCCTTTTTGACCTTTTTCTTAAATGTATACATTGATTTTGCATTTTTAACATCACTCTCCAGAACATTCCACAATCGAACTCCCTGAACACATCTAGCACCATCACATTGAACACAGGGGCCCCACAAGGATGTGTGCTGAGCCCCCTTCTATTCACCCTGCTAACACACGACTGCACACCATCGTACAGCTCCAACCACTTCATCAAGTTTGCGGACGACACAACAGTGGTAGGTCTCATCAGCAACAACGATGAGACGGACTACAGGAACGAGGTGAGCCGCTTGGCCTTGTGGTGCGGACACAACAATCTCACTCTCAACGTGGAGAAGACAAAGGAGATTGTCGTGGACTTCAGGAAGAGGGATGCACAACATGCCCCTCTGACCATCAACAGCACCACAGTGGAGAGAGTGGACAGCACCAAGTTCCTGGGAGTGCACGTCTCAAAGGACCTGTCCTGGAGCAGGAACACTGCAGCACTGGCCAAGAAGGCTCACCAGCGCCTCTACTTTCTCCGCAAGCTGAAAAGGGCTGGAGCTTCAACCCCCATCATGTGCACCTTCTACAGGGGTGCCATAGAAAGTGTCCTGACCAGCTGCATCACGGTGTGGTTTGGTGCATGTACTGCATCATGCCGCAAGAGCCTCCAGCGCATCGTGAGAGCAGCTGAGAAGATCGTCGGCACCTCCTTGCCCTCACTGCAGGACTTACACAGCAAACGCCTCACTCGGAAAGCCCACTGCATGGCAGGTGATCCCACACACCCACTACACAGCCGCTTTAGACTGCTGCCATCAGGGAGGAGACTGAGGAGTCTCCAGGCTCGTACCAGTAGACTGAGAGACAGCTCTGTTCATCAGGCAGTCAGAATGCTAAACACTCTGCCTGCTCTGCCTCCCCTCCCATTTGAACTGCCTTAACACAAAAAACTTTCTCACACATTACCACTCAACACAAAGTTTTTAACACTGGACTCTGTGTCATCAAACGGGTTATTCACTAAACTCTCGGTCATGTGCTCATTCAGTTTGCACTACTTCTCATATTTGCACTAATGTTTGTATTACATTACTGCCTATAGTCATACTACTGTTTACATTCACTGTTTACATTTATTAATACGGTTTACATTTATTACTACTGTTTACATTTACACTACTTTTATCTACACTACTGCAGATACATATACAGTATTCTCTGACTAGCCTTATCTAAGGATGCCAAATGTGCCTTATGTGCCTCACTGCATATGCCACTTTGCCTATATACCAACATCAAATACCTCATACATATACTGTGTACATTAACTTATATGCTGCTGTGCCACTCTTTGCAAATGTCAATGCTAGAACCTTCAGTTTATTTTATAGATATACTTTTTATACTTTTTATACTACTATGCAAAAACTCAGGACAGTATTACACTTTTATTATTTCATTTTATGCTTATGTTCATTGGGTGTTTGGTGTTTTAGGGGTGTTTGGTGTTTCAGTGTTGGTGTAAATTTTCATACTTTTATACTATTATGAAAAAACTCAGGACAGTGTTACACTTTTACTATTTTATGCTTATGTTTATTAAATGTTTTAGTGTTTAGTGTTTAGATGGTTACTGTTGCACCGAGGGACTGAGAGAAACGCAATTTCGGTCCTGTGTATGTCCTGTACATATTGCAGTTCTGACAATAAAGTTGACTTTGACTTTGACTTTTGAATTGAGGTAGACCGTCCCTTTAAGCTGGTTCTGAATTGTGGTTTGATGAATATCTCTGTCCCTTTGAGATTGTAATAACTTTGTCTTTTTATAAAATTTCTTTGGATATTTAAAGGTAATGTGTTATTATGAGCCCTATACATAACTGATAAAATACTATATTCTACCAATTCCTGGAATTTCAATAAGTTTAGCTGAAGAAACAAGGTGTTTGATGGGTGACTGAAATGTTTTCTGGTGATTACTCTTACAGCTCTCTTTTGTAAAATAAAAACAGGCTTTGTAATTGTTTTGCACGCTTTTCCCCAAACCTCAATACAATAGATTAAATGTGGAGCAATGATTGTGTTATACAACATATGCAGAGCTTTATCAATTAAAAAATCCCTGACTTTATACAGTACTGCAATTGATCTAGCTATTTTTGTTTTAATGGAATTTACATGATGTTTCCATGTCAGTTTGTCATCAATGATAACACCCAGAAACTTCACTTCACTCACTTTACAGATCACAACATCTTCAATTTCAAATGGATCGTCAACAATTCTCTTTTTGTTACTGAATATCATGTAATTAGTTTTATCTAAATTCAAAGATAATTTGTTTAATTTAAACCAAGTTTGTATTTTTATAAATTCTGTTTTCATCATATCCAAAATCTGTTTTATGTCTTTACCCGAACAGAAAAATGTGGTGTCATCGGCAAAAAGAACACATTTAAGAAGTCCTGACACATTTACCAAGTCATTCACATATAAAATAAATAACTTTGGTCCAAGCACAGAGCCCTGAGGAACTCCACAAGTGATATCACGGAGGTCAGATCTAACATCATTTATTTGCACAAACTGTTTCCTATCTTTCAAATAGCTAGATACCCACTGTAATGCTGGTCCTCTAATACCATATTTATTTAGTTTTTCAAGGAGAATGGTGTGGTCAATGGTATCAAATGCTTTTTTTAGATCAACAAAAACACTAACACAGTACTGTTTATGATCGACAGCATTAGTTATTTGTTCCATTAAATCCATGAGAGCCATTGATGTAGAGTTTTTTCTCTAAACCCATACTGACTGCTACTTAAAATATTTTGTTTATCAATAAATTGATCCAATCTGGTCACAAATAGTTTTTCTAGAATTTTTGAGAACTGTGGTAATAAGGATATTGGCCTATAATTATTGAATACACATTTATCACCATTTTTAAAAAGAGGAATTACCTTTGCTACTTTCATGTTATCTGGAAATATTCCTGTTGAAAAAGATAAATTGCATATATATGTAAACGGTTCAATAACATAACTCATTATTTCTTTTACGAACATCATATCCATGTCCACCCAGTCTTTTGATCTCTTGTCTGAGAGATTTTTTTTACCATTTTCATAATTTCTTCTTTGTTAGTTCCATTAAGAAAAATACTGTTGGTGCAACGATGGGATTTTTGTTGTTGTTGCTTTTTCTATAAAACGTAAAAGAATGTGTCATATGTTGACTTTTCACCTACTGCAGTTAAATAAATCCATAGATGATTTGTAACTTTATATTTTCTGACACTGTAGGTCTTGGGAAACCATTTTAATTACCATATTTTTCTAAGTATAAGTCACACCTTTTTGCATAAATTTGCAAGGCCTGTGAATTATACACCGAAGCGACTAATTTACTTTATTTTCCCCATATTTATAACCCAATTTTTGGCTGAGATCCGACGATTTCATTCATTCTGACGTGGAAAATACTGAACATTACCATTTTTAGCCACTAGAGGGTCCTCGACCAACATGGCAAGCCACTTACCTCAGTGGCTATTAATGCGACACTTGGCTTGCCATACATGCCACCTTCGTCTCATTCCAGAACAAACGTAAAATCAGCTGCATTTCAGTGCGCCACTAAGGCAAAATGCAGCTTATTTGACCATTAAAGTGTATTTATTAAGGAAAATTTCAACTGAGACACACTTTTACTATAATGTCAAGCAAACAAATACAGTACTTGTTTTTAGTTTTAGGTGATTATCTTGTTGTTTTGAAGAAATGTACAATGTACAATGTACAATGTACACGCCTCACTCGGAAAGCCCACCGCATGGCAGGTGATCCCACACACCCACTACACAGCTGCTTCAGACTGCTGCCATCAGGGAGGAGACTGAGGAGTCTCCAGGCTCGAACCAGCAGACTGAGAGACAGCTCTGTTCATCAGGCAGTCAGGATGCTAAACACTCTGCCTGCTCTGCCCCCCCTCCCATTTGAACTGCCTTAACACTAAAACTTTCTCACACATTACCACACAACACAAAGATTTTAACACTGGACTCTGTGTCATCAAACGGTTTATTCACTAAGCTCTCGGTCATGTGCTCATACAGTTTGCACTACTTCTCATACTTGCACTAATGTTTGTATTACATCACTGCCTATAATCATAATACTGTTTACATTCTCTGTTTACATTTATTAATACTGTTTACTTTTATTACTACTGCTTACATGTAACTACTACTGTTTACATTTACACTACTCTAATATCTACACCACTGCTGATACATATACAATGTGCTCTGAACGGTCTTATTTAGGGATGCCCAATGTGCCTTACTGCATATGCCACTTTTTGCCTCTATAACAACATCAACTACTACCTCATACATATACTGTGTACATTAACTCATACGCTGCTTTGCCACTTTGCAAATGTCAATGCTAGAAACCTTTAGTTTATTTTAGTTATACTTTTTATACTCTTTTTTTATACTAGTATGCAAAAACTCAGGACAGTATTATGTTCATTAAATGTTTAATGTTTTAGTTTTAGAGTTGGTGTAAATTTTCATACTCTTATTCCACTATGCAAAAAACTCAGGACAGTGTTAGTTTTACTATTTTATGCTTATGTCAATTATTATATGTTTCAGTGTTTCAATGTTTAGATGTTTACTGTTGCACCGAGGGACTGAGAGAAACGCAATTTCGGTCCTGTGTATGTCCTGTACAGTACATATTGCAGATCTGACAATAAAGTTGACTTTGACTTTGACTTTGACTT
>JBBPBX010022712.1:1507-17117 GCA_038048925.1 Garcialebias charrua
ACAATTACCGTACTTCAGCTATAAAAATATACCTTAAAAATACTAGACTGTTTACTATTTACAATAAAAAAAATCATTGACACACAAATGTCCCTGTAGTATTTACGCTGCAATGCATTCTGGGTAAATGATGTAATGGGGGCAGTTTGATAGGCAGGGTGCTCTTTTCTGTTTACCAGGCAGGGTACCCTCCTTGGATAATGGTGGGGGAAATGCTGACATAACCAGAATAATCACTGCAAAATATCACATCATGTTGCTGCTGATCTTTTTCATGTTGCTGCTGATCTGTTTTTCATGTTGCTGTGTTCATTCGTGCCCATCTGCTAATCAGTGGTGGAGAAAGTACTCAAACACTGTACTTAAGTAAAAGTACAAATAAACAGACAAAAATGTACTCTAGTAAAATAAGTACCATAATAATGTTTTTACTTAAGTATAAGTAAATAAGTACTTGATTTTAAAAATACTTAAAAGTATTAAAGTAAAAGTACTTGCTGAATGTATTACCTAATCCAATGATCTACAATATCACAAGTATGCATACTGTATGTATATTTTCTGTAATACATTAATAGTGTTGAGCTATTTTAATGAACATTGCTGCAGATAATACATGTTTTTATTGTGTTTACTCTATAACACAGTTCACACTTGGACTTGTGATTCTGTGCGTCAGAATTTCAGGGATGACATACAGAGGTAAATGACATCAAGCAAAATAAGAAAGATTATACATGTGAAAGTTTTTATTTAACACAAACCAATGTGTCATTTTAACTGCAGTAAACACAAGAGTGAATTGAAAAAGCCCCCTGGATAGGGGTCGAAACGTCTTTTGCAACAAATAAAGTCCAGTTGATCTTGTATTGAACGCCTTTTTGATTTTATCATGTCCTGGACAACTGAGAATCTTCACCAGCATATTGCAGTAAACACATTTAAGTAAAAGTTGTCTGCCTGAAAAAAGGAGCATTAGACACAACTAACAAAGGAGCAGGCTCTGATCATTTCAACTGCAGTTTGTCACCAACTCTAGTTAAAATACTGTCAAGTCAACCTTGTAATGGGTCAATAGTGAACAATATTTTAACTTCCTGACACCATTTTCAAAACTTGGACCTGAGTGTCAAGAAATTTGGAGACATCTCTTGTCTCCTAACATCCCATGAACTAACACATTTTAATATTGCAGCAATAATTCATTGTTCAAGTTCAGAAGAAGTTGGTTTTCAAAGTTTTTTGAGTCCAGTCTGGCTCTTTTGGGAGAGAGAATCTGTCCTGCTGTACTGAACAGTCTTTCAATAGTCTTTCAGTAATATTATAATAGTCTTTCAATAATATTTCAATAATATTTCAACAAGGCCATGGGTGTTGTGTATTTTCTGGCCGAATCTCTGTGGTGGAATCCATTTTGGGTGTGTTAGTGGTGCTGTGGGTGCTCCCAGCTCAATGATGTAGAACATTGATTCAGCTCTTCTTGAAGGCGGGTGTAATGTTACCTGTCCACTTTGCAGTGATTCAATGGACCAACTCCTCTCTTGACATCAGTTACTTTCAAACTAACGACAAATCAAAAAGCTGCAACGTGAATGTAACTTGTAACACAACACATTATAGAAATGTAGTGTAGTAGAAAGTACAGATACTTCATGTAAAATGTAGTGGAGTAAAAGTAAAAAGTACCCATGTAAAAGTACTCTACTTAAGTAAAGTATAGATACATGAAAAATGTACTTAAGTACAGTAACAAAGTATTTGTACTTAGTTACATCCCACCACTGCTGCTCATACAGACTCATGTTCGAGCTGCTGTTTGGAGTAATGGTTTTCTATGAAATTAGTGCTTAGTGTATTTTTAGTTGATACATTGTATTTTTCTTAGTTCATATATCTTAGATGTTTTTACTGTTCTTCTTTTACATTTTATTGTTAGATGTAACTAGGACCCTGTGTACATAATCTCGTTTCATCACATGTACCACATGAGATGCAAATGACAATAAAGATTCTCTGACTCTGACTCTGACATTAGCTACAGAGCTAATGGTAGTAGCGCCCAAGCTAATAGTGTTAGCTCTGGCACTAATATGATGGAAGGCCCAGAGCAAATGTAGGGGAGACTGGGGTAAGATGAGCCATTTTTCATATTTAGGATCACTACATCAAGGCAATCATAGTTTTGTTGCCAACTAATATTTCTGCATATATTTCAGGTTGTTGTGCATCCCTTCAAACAACAGAATGGGTGTGAAACATAACTGTTCAAATAATAAAGTATGTCTAAAAAAAGTGGTCTTGTGGCACAACTTACCCCCTTAATGGGGTAAGTTGAGCATAGGACTGGTGTAAGATGAGCCATATCCCTACTTTTTTGCACCCTGTTTCTTGAGAAGTTCTCCAGCCTTCTTCTTTTCTTTTTCTTTTTGACTTGTTTCCAACAACAACTTCTCAGGTGTGTCAGTCAAGATTCGTGTCTTCACCTTTGTACGTTTCCTTTTAGGCTTTGTTGCCGTCACCTTTGGGAATGGCATTATTTCTATTGGAGATATGTATCCTGGATGGCTGGGAGAGAGAACTACCAGAAAGTGATGATGACTCAGGCCCTGTGATGTTAGGTGCTGGTAGATCAGCTGAAGTAGATGGCTGGTCAGATAGCTCGTCAGGGTTGGGTCTGTCTGTGACCATGGATGGTGCATAGGCTTCCTGTGGGAAGATATCTCGGTTGAAAGGAAATATACCAGTGGACCTGAATCCAGACAGGATGTTTCTTGGTGTCATTGCTGACAGGAAGGTCTCATGCACAATCTCTGGGATGGCATAAATGGAAGCAATTTGTACAGGGTGGGTTCGCATCCAACTGTCCATGGCCTTGTTGTAATATGTCTTGAATGGTCCATAGACTGACACATCCAAGGGCTGCATTTTATGGGATGTATGAGGTGGCAAAGTGAGCATCACGATCCCATTCTCCCTAGCAATCTCCACAGACTGGCGCAGGGATGTTGTTTCGCTTTGCAAACTCGTAGGCAAGTTCTCTGCATTTGCGGGTAGTAAGCCCATGAAACTGATCTGCCAGATTCTTAATATGTTTGGCAAGTTCAGACTCCATGTCATCTGAGAGAATCCTTTTAGCCTCTGCTACTCCAGCATAGCCTGTCTTTTTCAAAGGTGCTTTTTCTTTTTCGTCAATGTACCTCTTCAGTGTCATTCTGTCTAGTTTGGCATCCTTAGCTGCTGCTCGAATAGACTTCCCTTCTCTTACTTCACTGGTGGCTCTTTCAAGAACATCAGTGGTTGCTCCCCTACTTGTTTTGCGCTTATATACGCGAGGCATGATGTCCACTCTGTAATCATACAAATGCAGAATATTGATTTAATGTTTAAGACATATAGGCTACAGCTAAAATACACTTAAGTGTATGGGGTAAGTTGAGCCACCGGCTCAACTTACCCCTGGTGAAATGGCTCAATTTACCCCAGAGCTACCATTTTGACATTATTAGTCTCCACAGCTAAAATAGTGCATTTTTATGCTGGTTTGAAGACCTCACGTTGTAGCTCATAGATACCACAATTGATGTATAAAACAAATTTAAAATTATCTATTTTGGTCTAAACACAATTCTCATGAAATTTATGATAGACTAAATTCACTTTCAAGAGTGAAAAATGTTTTTCCAGAAATAAATGTCTAACCACTTTACCCATGTGGTTCTTACCTTCACAGACTCCATGAAATGACACCCTCCTCCTAAATATTTGGTCACATGATCAATTTTGTTTACCGTTTCTTAGCAACAAGGGGTGGCTCAACTTACCCTTTGGCTCAACTTACCCCAGTCTCCCCGGGGAGACTGGGGTAAGATGAGCCATTTTTCATATTTAGGATCACTACATCAAGGCAATCATAGTTTTGTTGCCAACTAATATTTCTGCATATATTTCAGGTTGTTGTGCATCCCTTCAAACAACAGAATGGGTGTGAAACATAACTGTTCAAATAATAAAGTATGTCTAAAAAAAGTGGTCTTGTGGCACAACTTACCCCCTTAATGGGGTAAGTTGAGCATAGGACTGGTGTAAGATGAGCCATATCCCTACTTTTTTGCACCCTGTTTCTTGAGAAGTTCTCCAGCCTTCTTCTTTTCTTTTTCTTTTTGACTTGTTTCCAACAACAACTTCTCAGGTGTGTCAGTCAAGATTCGTGTCTTCACCTTTGTACGTTTCCTTTTAGGCTTTGTTGCCGTCACCTTTGGGAATGGCATTATTTCTATTGGAGATATGTATCCTGGATGGCTGGGAGAGAGAACTACCAGAAAGTGATGATGACTCAGGCCCTGTGATGTTAGGTGCTGGTAGATCAGCTGAAGTAGATGGCTGGTCAGATAGCTCGTCAGGGTTGGGTCTGTCTGTGACCATGGATGGTGCATAGGCTTCCTGTGGGAAGATATCTCGGTTGAAAGGAAATATACCAGTGGACCTGAATCCAGACAGGATGTTTCTTGGTGTCATTGCTGACAGGAAGGTCTCATGCACAATCTCTGGGATGGCATAAATGGAAGCAATTTGTACAGGGTGGGTTCGCATCCAACTGTCCATGGCCTTGTTGTAATATGTCTTGAATGGTCCATAGACTGACACATCCAAGGGCTGCATTTTATGGGATGTATGAGGTGGCAAAGTGAGCATCACGATCCCATTCTCCCTAGCAATCTCCACAGACTGGCGCAGGGATGTTGTTTCGCTTTGCAAACTCGTAGGCAAGTTCTCTGCATTTGCGGGTAGTAAGCCCATGAAACTGATCTGCCAGATTCTTAATATGTTTGGCAAGTTCAGACTCCATGTCATCTGAGAGAATCCTTTTAGCCTCTGCTACTCCAGCATAGCCTGTCTTTTTCAAAGGTGCTTTTTCTTTTTCGTCAATGTACCTCTTCAGTGTCATTCTGTCTAGTTTGGCATCCTTAGCTGCTGCTCGAATAGACTTCCCTTCTCTTACTTCACTGGTGGCTCTTTCAAGAACATCAGTGGTTGCTCCCCTACTTGTTTTGCGCTTATATACGCGAGGCATGATGTCCACTCTGTAATCATACAAATGCAGAATATTGATTTAATGTTTAAGACATATAGGCTACAGCTAAAATACACTTAAGTGTATGGGGTAAGTTGAGCCACCGGCTCAACTTACCCCTGGTGAAATGGCTCAATTTACCCCAGAGCTACCATTTTGACATTATTAGTCTCCACAGCTAAAATAGTGCATTTTTATGCTGGTTTGAAGACCTCACGTTGTAGCTCATAGATACCACAATTGATGTATAAAACAAATTTAAAATTATCTATTTTGGTCTAAACACAATTCTCATGAAATTTATGATAGACTAAATTCACTTTCAAGAGTGAAAAATGTTTTTCCAGAAATAAATGTCTAACCACTTTACCCATGTGGTTCTTACCTTCACAGACTCCATGAAATGACACCCTCCTCCTAAATATTTGGTCACATGATCAATTTTGTTTACCGTTTCTTAGCAACAAGGGGTGGCTCAACTTACCCTTTGGCTCAACTTACCCCAGTCTCCCCGGGGAGACTGGGGTAAGATGAGCCATTTTTCATATTTAGGATCACTACATCAAGGCAATCATAGTTTTGTTGCCAACTAATATTTCTGCATATATTTCAGGTTGTTGTGCATCCCTTCAAACAACAGAATGGGTGTGAAACATAACTGTTCAAATAATAAAGTATGTCTAAAAAAAGTGGTCTTGTGGCACAACTTACCCCCTTAATGGGGTAAGTTGAGCATAGGACTGGTGTAAGATGAGCCATATCCCTACTTTTTTGCACCCTGTTTCTTGAGAAGTTCTCCAGCCTTCTTCTTTTCTTTTTCTTTTTGACTTGTTTCCAACAACAACTTCTCAGGTGTGTCAGTCAAGATTCGTGTCTTCACCTTTGTACGTTTCCTTTTAGGCTTTGTTGCCGTCACCTTTGGGAATGGCATTATTTCTATTGGAGATATGTATCCTGGATGGCTGGGAGAGAGAACTACCAGAAAGTGATGATGACTCAGGCCCTGTGATGTTAGGTGCTGGTAGATCAGCTGAAGTAGATGGCTGGTCAGATAGCTCGTCAGGGTTGGGTCTGTCTGTGACCATGGATGGTGCATAGGCTTCCTGTGGGAAGATATCTCGGTTGAAAGGAAATATACCAGTGGACCTGAATCCAGACAGGATGTTTCTTGGTGTCATTGCTGACAGGAAGGTCTCATGCACAATCTCTGGGATGGCATAAATGGAAGCAATTTGTACAGGGTGGGTTCGCATCCAACTGTCCATGGCCTTGTTGTAATATGTCTTGAATGGTCCATAGACTGACACATCCAAGGGCTGCATTTTATGGGATGTATGAGGTGGCAAAGTGAGCATCACGATCCCATTCTCCCTAGCAATCTCCACAGACTGGCGCAGGGATGTTGTTTCGCTTTGCAAACTCGTAGGCAAGTTCTCTGCATTTGCGGGTAGTAAGCCCATGAAACTGATCTGCCAGATTCTTAATATGTTTGGCAAGTTCAGACTCCATGTCATCTGAGAGAATCCTTTTAGCCTCTGCTACTCCAGCATAGCCTGTCTTTTTCAAAGGTGCTTTTTCTTTTTCGTCAATGTACCTCTTCAGTGTCATTCTGTCTAGTTTGGCATCCTTAGCTGCTGCTCGAATAGACTTCCCTTCTCTTACTTCACTGGTGGCTCTTTCAAGAACATCAGTGGTTGCTCCCCTACTTGTTTTGCGCTTATATACGCGAGGCATGATGTCCACTCTGTAATCATACAAATGCAGAATATTGATTTAATGTTTAAGACATATAGGCTACAGCTAAAATACACTTAAGTGTATGGGGTAAGTTGAGCCACCGGCTCAACTTACCCCTGGTGAAATGGCTCAATTTACCCCAGAGCTACCATTTTGACATTATTAGTCTCCACAGCTAAAATAGTGCATTTTTATGCTGGTTTGAAGACCTCACGTTGTAGCTCATAGATACCACAATTGATGTATAAAACAAATTTAAAATTATCTATTTTGGTCTAAACACAATTCTCATGAAATTTATGATAGACTAAATTCACTTTCAAGAGTGAAAAATGTTTTTCCAGAAATAAATGTCTAACCACTTTACCCATGTGGTTCTTACCTTCACAGACTCCATGAAATGACACCCTCCTCCTAAATATTTGGTCACATGATCAATTTTGTTTACCGTTTCTTAGCAACAAGGGGTGGCTCAACTTACCCTTTGGCTCAACTTACCCCAGTCTCCCCTATATGATTTTAGCTCTAGACTTAATAGCATAAGCTCCAGAAAAAAATGCGTTAGCTAGGTATTATGTAGCTTACATGGCATTAGCTCCAAAGCTAATGCTGTTAGCTCTGGAGTTAATATTATGTGACCTTAGCACCAGAGCCAATGTACTGTATATGATGTTAGTTCCAGAGCTAATGCATGTATGGCATTAGCTACATAGGTATTATGTAGCTCATATGGCATTAGCTCCAGAGCTAATGGTGCTAGTTCCAAAGCTAACAGTGTTAGCTCTGGAACTAATATATGCGAACTTAGTGCCAGATATGACGTTGGCTCCAGAGCTAATATATGTAGCGTATTAAATGCAGTGATGTCAGTAACGCGTTCTAGTCAGACCACTTTTTTTCAGTAAGTAATCTAATGCGTTGCTATTTCAAAATCCAGTAATAAGATTAAAGTTACTCATTCAAATTAGATACTTTTTTGTAATTTTCTGTAAAGTAACCTGCCCGGATAAAGTAACTAATAAAGTGACTTAGTAATCTAACTTAGTTACTTTCCAAATCAAGGAAACTAAGTTACTTTTCCAAAGGTGGGCGTATGAACGCTAGGGAGCGCTAAAGCGCTAATCCGCTTACAGTGGACCTAAACTTTTTGTCAGCGTTTTTGTGAATTGACTAACTTTTATAATTCATAAGCGGATTTGTGCTATTTTTATTTAAAATGCAGTACCGCTAATAACTAATTATCTATCAGTAAAAACCAATAAACTTATTTACAAGCTCTTATGCTGCTTGTTTTACCTTTTTCCCCACCGTAAACAGCAGAGAGGAGGAAGGGTGTGAGGGGGAGGGGGGCAGAGCTGAGAACAGACTCGGATCTACCATGTAGGTAAATGCCTGGGGGTCCCATTTCAGCAGTGGCCCCGGCCCCGCCTCGCCCCGTGCAGTCACCTACATCACTAACATTGATCCTGCTTGTTAATGTACATTTAACATAAAAATAATTATAGTTACGATGAAAAAGATCATGTGGCTGCCCCCCGCCTGTGGAACTCTCTTCCTGAATGTCTAAGAGCCCCACAGTCTGTGGTTGACTTTAAGAGCGACTTGAAGACCTTTCTTTTCGACCAAGCATACTCTACCTCCTCATGATTCTACTTTTGATCTTAGCTGATATTGTTATTGATTTTAATTGTTTTATTATTTGTTTTATTGTCATTTAATTCTGTTGCTCCTTGTAGCACTTTGAGATTTTCATTAATGAAAAGTGCGTTATAAATTGAATTCATTATTGTTATTATTATTATTAAATACGCAATAAAAAAAACGGTCGATTTCTTTATCCCCCTACTAAAAATGGACTATTCCATTGACATCTTCCGGGTCAGACCGTGAACTCGAGGGCTAGTTCTGTGGCTGGCTACTGTTTGTGCTGGGTACTTGGATAAATCCGCAGACAACCCCGCTGTTTCAAGCCAAATTAACGTGGCCGGATGATTTTAAGGTGTGTTTTGTGTCGACCATTTGACGGTGAGTCGTTATTTTTTATGTATTTTAGTTACTTTTCATTAAATCTGTTGACTACCTATAGACGCTGAACTCTGTGTCCAGCTGGTTGTTTTGGGTTACTAATGGATAAATCCGTAGAGAACCCCGTTGTTTCAAGCCAAATTAACGTGGCCGGATGATTTTAAGGTGTGTTTTGTGTCGACCATTTGACGGTGAGTCGTTATTTTTTATGTATTTAGTTACTTTTCATTAAATCTGTTGACTACCTATAGACGCTGAACTCTGTGTCCAGCTGGTTGTTTTGGGTTACTAATGGATAAATCCGTAGAGAACCCAGCTGTTTCAAGCCAAATTAACGTGGCCGGATGATTTTATTGTGCGTTTTGTGTCGACCATTCGACGGCGAGTCGTTAGTTTCATGTATTTGGGTTACTTTATGTATAAATGCGGTGGCGACACACCCGTGTATTTGAGATTTAAACGTGGTTTTAGGGATTAAAAGATCATTCTATTTTTTGTTAATTTCGTGGCCGAATAGAATATATGTACGTAAAGTATTAAATAAATCCTTTGATTTTTGTAATTTCATCCTTTTAGGATCATTTTTGTTACTTTTCAGTTGGCAGTGTAGCGGTGCCCACCACTGTACTTTTCCCAAGGACTAATATATATATGTGAACTTATCATAATTGCGCAACTTCCGTTCGTTTCAGGAAATGCCGCGGCAGCCATGTTAGGTAGGTCTGTTGTCCCGGTAGCCGGCTGTGAGGACTGTGTTTGTTCCAGGATTGCCTCATATGGATAAATTACTAGCTGGAATCGCTCTGTGAACTCTGTGGACGTCTCAGCCTTGAGCAGCAGCTGCGGATCGATCGCCGATTGCTCAGTCATTGTGCCGCACCGCCGCGCGAACACTAGCTCATGGCCTGGCTAACACACAGCTAGCAGAAGCTAACACAGGCCGCAGCAGCAGCCGCCGATCGCTCGCTCGCCCGCGCTGCTCCGCCGGACAACAGCAACTCATGGATTGGCTAAACACGCAGCTAATGTTAGGCTCTTTGGTAACTCTAAAAATTGACCCTAGGTGTGAGTGAGACAGGTCCCTCTTGTAAATGAGTCCCCGTGGCTCAACGAGGCTAGCCTGTATAAATAAAGGTTGAATGAATGAATAATGCAGAAGCTACAAGCGGCAGCAGCAGCCGCGGTTCACTCGCCGAACCAGCGCGCTGCGTCGCCCGACAACCTAAGATGTCAGCTTTGACCAGCTCAAAGTAAGAAATTGTATTTTTATTTATTCTGTATTAATTAATTATTTTATTCTGTACAGTAATAATTTTATTATTATTCTGTTCACTAATAATCCACTACACTGTGGTCATGTGGACTCCGACCTATGGCAAAATCGACCTGCGAATGGTCTTTAGGTCCGTAACTCGTCCGTAACTCGAGGGTTTGCTGTAGTTTGTTCTATTATGTTTTCTTGTCTTGTCTGGAACCTTGCTGTGGCTGGTGTTAAACACTTTATAAAGTTGATGACACTGGAAAAGTTTGTATAATAGCTGAAGATGTTGAGTAAACTCAGGATAGCTGAAGATGTTGAGTAAACTCAGGAGATGCTTATGTTGCATCTGATGAGGTTAGACAGGGGAAAAACAAAATAAATTAAGGCTTTACACACACCAAGCTCCTGCACAGACTTATTTTAGATGTCACACAAGATTTTGGTGCTGGACATGACCTTTGTGTCATCGGGACAGAAAGGCCTTATCTTTGCATATAGGTCTTTTTTATTAAGCTTTTGTGGGCTGGTCGGTTTCATCCATCCATCCATCCATCCATCCACCCATCCATCCATCCATCCATCCATCCATCCATCCATCCATCCATCCATCCATCATCCATCCATCCATCCATCCATTTAAATAATGTATTTCAAAGAAAGAAAGATAAGCTTTCTTGTTTCACCAAATATATATTAACATAAAAAAAAAATTCTAAAGATAATCTTACATAAAGATAAACAAAAACATTTTAGAGCAAAATTATCTGGGAAAAACAAGGCTATTTTAATTAAACACGCTGCTCGATTCAGCTTTTTTATCATGATGACAGCCAGCTGACAGCTGCGTGAACTGCTGATCCATCCGATCTTAACTGTACCTTTTACCTTTTCAAACGGCCAGTTGATCCTGCATAATTGGTGCACCATTATCGTGCTTTAAATTTTAGTTTCTTTGCTGCGATTTGTAAAACCTAAGCCAATCCAACGCGCGTGATTGCGCAATGCGCGGCTGGACACAGACCACGGCTGGAGCGCATTGCGCGGTGATTACACGTGTCTGCTTTGTCTAATGAAATAAAGATAGTGGATGGATGGATGTATGTATTATGTATGGATGGATGGATGGAAACTGATTTACTTGCGATTTGCTTGCGAACGCAGTAAAAGCTTTTTTTTTTTTTCTCGGGTCGGTCGGAAAAACAGCTGACAGCTCTGACAGCTTTGATCGGCTTTATTTTCCTTGTTCCTTGTGTTCACTGGGCAATCTATAGATGTTAAGTAGCCATGTGCTTCTTTCAAAGCTTCACATTATTGGCCAAAACCAATAACAAAGCCTCCGATACCAGCCAAACAAGTCTGCATGTTAATCAGCTGTGAGTGTCCCCGCCCCCAGTACGCAAATCCCTGCGGCTTGTTTTTACTCTGAAAACAAACTGATTTCTAACACAATGTTTATCAGTTTAAACACTTATAAAGTGTTTTTTAAAGCATGGGATGGTTTCTTCACAACTTCAACTAGTATATTTTGCAAAAAAAACGATTTTCACTAATTTCTCAGAAGTTGAAGGTTTATTGATTTTTTTCTCAGTTAGAGTGTGCCAACTTGTTCCTACATTTCTCGTGCCGAGTCACATATGCAATGACGCGGCTGCTCTCCCTCCTTCTGCTTCCAGGTCATCCGTCGCCTCTGCCCGTCTGTCGTTCCTTCATTCCATTGCCCGGACCTGCCAATTCTCGCCCCGCTGTCGCGACCCCGACGCTTCTCCCGCTCCTACAGTCGGCCCGTGTCTACATCCGCTCGGGTTTAGCCCCTTCCACTCAGCGGTCGTATTTGTTCGCTTGGCGCCTGTACGCTAAATTCTGTACGGCTGTTGGGTCCCCCCTTCTCCCGGTTCTCGTACCCACAGTCATACGTTACATCACGTACTGTTTTGACCATCGCCGTTTCAAGCTGCCTTACATTAAATCCCTCCTAGCTGGCATTACCTTTCATGCACAACTTCATCATCTGGGTCCACTCCCAAGTTTGTTCTCCAACCATGTCATTAAACTCCTCCTGAAGGGTTTAGCTAAGCGCTCTCCTCCCTACCTCGACGGCAGACAACCCATCACTTTTTCTGTTCTTAAAAGCCTTCTCGTAGCCCTCCGGTCCTCCTCCTTTTCGTCGTATCTGAAGGCGCTCCTCTCAAGCGTGTTTCTCCTGGCCTTCTACGGACTCATTCCGGTCGGCGAGTTTACGTCTCAGGGCAACTTCAACCCTTCAGTCGATCTAAACCCGATGATCTGGTTTTCTTTCCCAATCATTTTTTGACCTTCGCCTCAAGTCCTCCTGCTCTGTGTTGCCTCCCTCTTTTGGCAGCTCGAGCCGAATCACTTCCCCCTTTGTCTTCTCTCCCTGGAAAGGGGCTGGAGCCCATGCATGCTCGCGCTCAGTTGCCCAAGAGAGGCTCGCTCCCGGGAATGCGGTTGTCGCCCAATCCAAGAAAAGAGGCCGTTGTTGCCCAGTCCAAGAAAAGCGGCCGTTGTAGCCCAGTCCGAGAAAAGAGGCCGTTGTTACCCAGTCCAAGAAAAGAGGCCGTCGTTGCCCAGTCCAAGAAAAGAGGCCGTTGTTGCCCAGTCCAAGAAAAGAGGCCGTCGTTGCCCAGTCCAGGAAAAGAGGCCATTGTTGCCCAATCCAAGAAAAGAGGCCGTTGTTACCCAGTCCAAGAAAAGAGGCCGTTGTTGCCCAGTCCAAGAAAAGAGGCAGTTGTTGCCCAGTCCAAGAAAAGAGGCCGTCGTTGCCTAGTACAAGAAAAGAGGCCGTTGTTGCCCAGTCCAGGCCGTCGTTGCCTAGTCCAAGAAAAGAGGCCGTTGTTACCCAGTCCAAGAAAAGAGGCAGTTGTTGCCCAGTCCAGGAAAAGAGGCTGTCGTTGCCTAGTCCAAGAAAAGAGGCGGTCGTTGCCCAGTCCAAGAAAAGAGGCCGTTGTTACCCAGTCCAAGAAGAGGCTGTCGTTGCCCAGTCCAAGAAAAGAGGCCGTCGTTGCCCAGTCCAAGAAAAGAGGCAGTCGTTGCCCAGTCCAAGAAAAGAGGCCGTTGTTGCCCAGTCCAAGAAAAGAGGCCGTCGTTGCCCAGTCCAAGAAAAGAGGCCGTCGTTGCCCAGTCCAAGAAAAGAGGCCGTCGTTGCCCAGTCCAAGAAAAGAGGCCGTCGTTGCCCAGTCCAGGAAAAGAGGCTGTCATTGCCCAGTCCAAGAAAAGAGGCCGTTGTTGCCCAGTCCAGGAAAAGAGGCCGTTGTTGCTCAGTCCAAGAAAAGAGGTTGTCGTTGCCCAGTCCAAGAAAAGAGGCTGTCGTTGCCCAGTCCAAGAAAAGAGGCCGTTGTTGCCCAGTCCAAGAAAAGAGGCCATCGTTGCCCAGTCCAAGAAAAGAGGCCGTCGTTGCCCAGTCCAAGAAAAGAGGCTGTCGTTGCCCAGTCCAAGAAAAGAGGCCGTTGTTGCCCAGTCCACGTAAAGAGGCAGTCGTTGCCCAGTCCAAGAAAAGAGGCTGTCGTTGCCTAGTCCGTGAAAAGAGGCTGTTGCCCATGCATGCCCTCGGGCAGCCAGACCCTCGCCAGCTCGGCCCCGGCTTTTCTTTTTGGGGGGTAGATATCCATAATCTATCTCCCTATGCCGGACATTCAAGCTCTCAGCAGTCCGGCATGCATGCCCTCCGCCGGGGCCCGAGCGCCAAAGAAACCTTAATCAATAAAACATTTTAATTGTATTCTCTCTCTCGTTTTGTGAGTCTCTTCAGGTTGAAATGAAGTCGAAGACGCAAATTCAACAATGGCAGGACTCACAGCTGCATCGAACCACTCATCAACTGTCCACCTGGATATAAGGTGCCCTTTTCCTCAGCTCTTCCTGTTTGCCCGTTGCAAGTCTAGTCGCCTCCCTCCAACTCCCCGTCTCCTCCCGAGGTTTCTGGTTCCTCGGTTCTCCCCTGTTCTTTGTCCCGCCTCCGCCGCCTGGGGTTGTCCTGCTCGTCTCCGTCCTGGTCCTGCTGCTGTGTGCGTTCCTGCTTCCTGTTCCATGCGGCCCAGCCGGTCATGGCAGATGGCCGCTTGTCCTGAGCCTGGTTCTGCTGGAGGTTTCTTCCTCTCGAGGGAGTTTTTCCATCCCGCTGTCACTTCGTGCTTGCTCAGGATGGGAGTTCTGCGCTGGTGTTTGTCTGGGTCGTTCGGGGCTGACAACCGCTGGCTGGCTGTCCTTCATGTACCGGTGGGATGGGTTGGACGTCTACTGTCCCGACTCCGCCACCGGGTTCAGGTCCCGGGGGGGTAGATATCCATAATCTATCTCCCTATGCCGGACATTCAAGCTCTCAGCAGTCCGGCATGCATGCCCTTCGCCGGGGCCCGAGCGCCAAAGAAACCTTAATCAATAAAACATTTTAATTGTATTCTCTCTCTCGTTTTGCGAGTCTCTCCAGGTTGAAATATTTGATGTTTGTTCTTTGTTGTTTTCGTGAGTCAAATTGGTTCTTCTCATCCTGTGCATTTAATTGTTCTGTTGACTTTGTGTTTATCTGCATTTGATAAATAAACACTATTTGAACTTGGATTTATTTTTTATTTTTGAGAAATAGCCCCACCCCGGTGGACTTTTCAGGAGCCGCCACTGGATAAAACACTGAACAACCTACTCAATGTATTTATATTATGGAAAGGTGAAGACAACCAAACATGCAACGCCAAATTATTTTTGCGTGTAGATGCATTTAAATTAAGATAAACATCAAAGTCTTATGTGTGTTACATTTGAATGCAGATAAAAATAACACACAGATTTATTAATACTTATTATTCTAAGCCACAGCTTCTTTACAAAGTGAGTGTCTTACATTAATGAAGCCATCTGAAGACAACAACTCTGCACCATCTGAACTCAGCAACATTAATGCACATTTAACTTAACTGCTATGCGAAACACATGAGCAAGGTCCAAATGAGAGTCTCTTTAACCTGATAAATCCAGTAAACAATAAACATTGTTTTATTTTTTTGTAAAACAACAAACCAACCAACCAACCAACCAATCAGTGGAGTGACCTCTGCCTGGAATGGATTACTGCCAGATAAGAAATCATTAAAGTGAACTGAGAGTGATTCTTTATTTGATATAAATACATAGACAATGAAAGACTGAACAAACATTGAAAGAATGTACTCATCACCTTCTATGCCAGATTTTTAGATTAAAACAATCTTGTGTTAAGAAAATAAGTTTTGGTCAAACCTTCAAAATTATTTTAGGTGAAATATGCAACGTCACAAAATGTTGGTATTGTGAGAACTACAAACATACTAAAGTTTAGCTCTTTATCTGTTATACTTTGTAAATTACAGCCATTTTTTGTGTTGCTAACATTGATTACATGCGGGGGCCACATGAAATGAAATTAACTGTAAAACTTAATTAGTTGTAGATCTATATACAGTGATTAGTTTCTGGATGTTTCATTAAAATCAATTCACTTAATCACAAGATCTTTTGCTAACAGT
>JBBPBX010022712.1:22158-41160 GCA_038048925.1 Garcialebias charrua
CTTTTATTATTTCATTTTATGCTTATGTTCATTAAATGTTTAGTGTTTTAGTGTTGGTGTAAATTTTCATACTTTTATACTACTATGCAAAAACTCAGGACAGTGTTACACTTTTACTATTTTATGCTTATGTTTATTAAATGTTTTAGTGTTTTAGTGTTTAAATGGTTACTGTTGCACCGAGGGACTGAGAGAAACGCAATTTCAATCCTGTGTATGTCCTGTACATATTGCAGTTCTGACAATAAAGTTGACTTTGACTTATACTCCAAAGCGACTTATTTGTGTTCTTATCCTCTTCATGATGCTTTTTTTGACTGATGCGACTTATACACCGGAAAATATGGTAAATGTCTGTTTAGCTCAACATCACAGGTAAAACTCAAGACGAGGTGATATTCGGATCAAGTATTTTTGTAAAAAGTCAGCGTCAGAATACCGTCATGTCACTGCACTAAGGCTCGGTTTACACAACGCCGTTTTTGAGTGAAACCGTAGCTTTTCTGCTGTGTTTCAGCTGTTTGTGTACCCAACAACATCGGTTGTTTTCTGGTACCACAGCTTGTTGAATCCAGTTCCTTTAGAGCGGAGCTTTTAGGAAATGCGCAGCATCTGTGTGAAAGCGTGCGTGTGCTCTACAGATGGCTGCAGTCAGCAGTTTTTGTGACTGAGTAGAAGAACATTAACAGCTGATAGAAGAGTGCTGTTTGTGCTGATCACCGTTTTATCAACATTCAGGAGCGAGCCAACCTCCTCCTCAGTCCAAACTAACTGCGTGTTTTCACTGTGTTGGATGTAACAGGAAGTGAAGTGCCTGTGGACATGCGTGTCTCCTTCCTTCCATCATGTTCTGCTTGTTCTGGAGTTGGGTCTCATGGGCAGCAGCTCTCATCCAGCTCTTCTGGGAGGACTTCAAGGTGTTCCCCAGAGCACCTCCCTAGGAAGCTTTCCAGGTGAGGTCCTTACAGATACCAGCAGCTCTACTCTGAGTCTCTCCCTGATAATTGAACTTCTCATCTTATCTCTAAGGGAGAGTCCAGCGACCCTGCGGAGGAAACTCATTTTGACCGCCTGTATCGGCGATCTTGTTCTTTCTGTCACCACCCAGAGCTCATGGTCATAGGTGAGGGTAGGAAGTAAAGTAGACTGACCGGTAAACAGAGAGCTTCGCCTTGCAGCTCAGCTTCCTCTTCACCACAACGGACCGGCACAGAGTCTACAATACTGCGCAAGCTGCACCGATCTATTTGTTGATCTCGTGCTTCATTCTTCCCTCACTCTGGAACAAAACTTGAGCTCCTCCACTTGAGGCAGAACCTCGCCCCCAACCTGAAGAGGGAACTCCACCTTCTCCTGACCGAAGATCGCATGCATCTCGTTGAAATACAAAAATCACAGCACCAGATAGTGACCATGCATGGAAATGACAGTGGATTCAACGAGCACATTACCACATACTGTATCCACAATATTCCTACGTCCCATGATGCTTTGCGCGAAATGTGCACACGACTTCCGGTTGACCGGAAACACCGTTTGTTTACATGCGAGTAATACAGTTGAAGACAGTCCAAACTTTGTTGTTTTAGTTCATTAAAAATGTGGGAACACCACTCGTTTTGTTAAAAGAGGAGGGACAAATAAAAAGAAATTACAGATGTTACCTGATCGCGCAGACATAATTTAAAAATAACGCGTTTGCTCCGGCCTCTCGGCTAAGGTTTATTAGCAGCTATCTCGGCTAAAGATACCAGTCGCGTCTGAGATCTATCGTTTTAAGACAGTAAATCTTCCAAAACTCTCATTAATATCCCTCCCCGAATAAAAAGAAATAACAGATGTGACCTGATCGCGCTGACATAATTTAAAAATACATAAATAGCGAACGCGTTTGCTCCGGCCTCTCGGCTAAGGTTTATTAGCAGCTATCTCGGCTAAAAATACTGGTCGCGCCTGACATATATCATTTTAAGACAGTAAATCATCCAAAACTCTCATTATTAAACCCTCCCTGAATAAAAAGAAATTACAGATGTTACCTGATCGCGCAGACACAGCCATAGAGTAGGATGCAGGAACACTCTTTCTTTGTTTTGGGTCCGTGTTGAAAACACTGTTGTTTTAGCCAAAGATTTAGCTTGGTCCGGTTGTTGGTGCAGCCGCGAACAGCACAGCAGGTACCTGAACCCCGGTAGGACATTTCTGTAAACGTTCCGTTTAAACAAAAGCTGTGTTTGCTCCGATAAAATGAATGAAAATAACTTTCAAAAACACCCGCGATCCATAGTCCGCCTATGGAAAACAGGCACTTCCGGTGTCGGACCGGAAGTTCAATGCACATTCGCTTCTACAGTGACGCATCCAGGAATATTGTGGATACAGTATATGTAACTATTCCAGTCAATGGTAGGGCAGCCATCTTGAAATTGGAAAGTCGCAGGTTCAATTCCTCGCCATGCCCATATGTCCAAGTGTTCGTGAGCACCTCTTCGATTCCTTAACTGCTCCTCAGTTGCTTAAATCGCTGCTCCATGTGTGTGTATGTGACGTATGAGAACAGATGTCATTATTGCAGGGGCCGAGATGGTGTAGAGGCAGGGCAGCCGGCTCAGGACCGGAAGGTCCCGGGTTTGATCCTCGGTCACTGCATACCTTGTTGTGTCCCTGGGCAAGACACTTAACCTCGAGTTGCTCCCGGTAGGACTGGCTGGCGCCTTGCATGGCAGTCTACCACTACTGGTGTATGAATGTGTGTATGAATGGGTGGATGGTTGGTACTGTGAAGCGCTTTGAGGTCCCTCACAGGGGGCTGGAAAGCGCTATACTGTATTGCATGGCAGTCTACCACTACTGGTGTATGAATGTGTGTATGAATGGGTGGATGGTTGGTACTGTGAAGCGCTTTGAGGTCCCTCACAGGGGGCTGGAAAGCGCTATACTGTATTGTATAAGTAAGCTCCATTTACCATTTATTGGGTTCACAAAACAATTTCAACAACATACCAACGTTTGCGGAGATCGCTCTTACATAAACAGAATTTAAACGGTCTGATATTAATCTTCAAAACAGGTCAAGCAAAACTAAAATAAACAATGATTTTACGTTTACTTCATGACAAACTGCTCCATCATGGTCACTAGAAAAAACAAAGTTCACCGAAGGCATTTTTCTTCGTGGACATGTCATTAATGTTTCACGCTGATGTGAACAAGCAAAACAGTTAAAGTATGTTTTAGTTTCATGGTTTATTAAAATTGATTAAATTCACATCAGAACCAAGATAAACTTTCCCATCCCCTTCTGTGTTGCTTCCACTGCCAGCGGAGTTTAAAGTGGAATCGTTTTGCTCTCAGACGCTTTCAGTTCAGTTCGACGTGACGCCAGTCTGCAGCCGAGCTCCTGGAGGAACCTAAACTACACCAACTCCACCAAGACTCGAATCCTAGGATCCTGACAACTCTCTGATAACACTGGGAGCATGTAGCAGATAGAATTTAACTCAATGTCCTCAGAGCAGAGTCAAACTACAATACATGAGTTTTCAGTTTTTACATCATAATTTGCGTAATTTAAACTATGTAATGAACAATGAGGTTTGAAGGTGGTTTATCAACAATAGATTGGAACCTGTTTAGATTGTAACATGTGGATTTATGATTTTATTTTGATGACACAAAGACTAAGGACCTCTTCACACTACAATAAATATTAAAAATAAAAGATTTTTATTTATATCTACATTTTTCAGAAACAGATTACTGTATACGGTACATGTATACATATATGTATGTGTATACTGTATATATATACACATATACACATATACCGTAAACACTGGTGTATAATACGCTCCAGTGTATAATACGCTTTGGCCAATATTTGGAAATAAATCAGAAAAATCGGTAGATAATACGCTTCGGTGTATAATACGCGCTGCCGTGATAGTCTTTTTTATGGCCACTAGATGGCGCCAGGATAAGCCTCCAGGTACAGTCTGCAGGTAAACAGACTACAGGGTGCATTACATGCATCTAGCACTTTGAGATTTTTATTAATGAAAAGTGCATTATAAATGGAATTCATTATTATTATTATTATTATTAGCGCCCATAGCGGCCGAAACTGGTACTGCACCATTTTTAGGCCAAAATGAAAAAGCGAATCAGAGCCAAAAATTGGTCTAAAAATATGGGAAAAAATCTGTAGATAATACGCTTCGGTGTATAATACGCAGGACATTCAAATGAGCAATAAAAGTGCGTATTATACACCGGTGTTTACGGTATATACACACATATATATATATATATATATATATATATATATATATACAGGTAACCCCCGACCTACGACCCCATCGACCTGCGAACCACGGGACCTACGAACATATCATATTTAATAAAAATATGAATTTAAAAAAAAAAAAAAAAAAAATTTTTTTTTTTTTTGTGTTTAAATGTTCTTAATTTCATGTGTACATCACTTTGTTGCAGCTCTGGTTGTTTTAAAGGCTTTATAAATAATAATTATGATAAAAAAGATCATTTCTGATCATTTTTGAGCAATTTTTGAGCAATCTTGGGCAACAGGAAGTAGGTCTTCAGTTTACACGGTCACAAATTAATGTAGAACACCGGACGCTATTTTAGGTTCAGTCACTGGGGTCTCCGGTCACAAATTAATGTAGAACACCGGACGCCATCTTAGGTTAGCTGCCGAGAGCCGGACGAAGACTGGTGACCAGGATGGCTTCATATGGATTAATTACTAGCTGGAAACGTCTCTGTGAACTTTGTGGATGTCTCAGGCAGCAGCGGATTTATCGCCGATCGTGCCAGGCCGCCGTGCGAACACCTCCGGCCGGCCTGGCTACACCTCCGGCCTGGCTAGCTCCAGAGCTAACACTGGAGCTAACACGGGAGCCGGCCTTTTGAACACTGGTGACCAGGATCGCATCATATGGATTAATTACTAGCTGGAATAGCTCTGTGGACGTCTCAGGCTGGAGCAGCGGCTGGAGCAGCAGCTGCAGATTGATCGCGCCGCCGCTCCAACACTAGCTCATGGCTTGGCTAGCAGAAGCTAGCCAGCTAGCTAACACAGGTCTGGAGCAGCTGCGGTGGCTTGCCGGCCCCCGCGCTGCTTGGCCCGAAAACAATCAACGCATGGCAACCTATGTCGGCTTTGACCATCTCAAAGTAAGAAAATATATTTTTATTTATTCTGTAAATGTGAATAGCAATGTTTAACATTACAGTACACTACTTTACATGCTTAAATGTGTGCGCGCGCTCCGTTAGCATGATAAATAAAGGTTGAATGAATGAATGAATGAATAATTTTTTTTTTAAATATAATTTTCACCCCCTACCTACGAACGGATCGAGCTGCGAACGGTTCTTAGGTCCCAAACTCGTTCGTAGGTCGGGGGTTCCCTGTATATATATATATATATATATATACATATATATATATATACATATATACATATATATATATATATATATATATATATATATACATATATACACACATATATATACACACACATATATATATACACACATATATATACACACATATATATATATATATATTTTTTTTATTTTTTTATTTTTTTTTCTCCCCAAACTAGATAAGTTTTTTTTAACTCAGTTTGTGGACTACAAAGCCCTCAACAACCTAGTTCCACCTTATATTATAGATCTTATTGTTCCATATTTTCCTAACAGAGCACTTCACTCTCAGACTGCAGGTTTTATTGTGGTCCTTAAAGTTTCCAAAAGCAGAATGGGAGGAAGATCTTTCAGTTTTTAGGCTCCTCTCTTGTGGAACCAACTTCCAGTTTCTGTCCATGAGGCTGACACATTGTCCAGTTTTAAGACTGGGCTTAAGACTTTCCTTTTTGATAAATCCTATAGTTCAGGTTGACTTGGTTTCCTGACCTACTCCTTATCCTACGCTGCTATAACCTCAGACTACTGAAGGAAAAACTACCTTGTTTCATCAAACGAATAGTTACAAATGAATAAATTTTATTTGTAATTATTATTTCCTAACATGTCTTTTTGTTTTTCATTTAACCTTTATTTACACGTGTAGTCTTATTGAGTCACGAGGACTCTTTTTAAAGAGAGACCTGTTTTTGGGAGCAGATGGTGGGGGTTAAGGACCTTGCTCAGAGGCTCAGAGTGGGACAAATTAGGGTGGAGGCAGGTGTGGGTGTTTCACCTTTTCCATCCACATTTTGATGTTGATGGTACCGGGAGATGAACTTGCGACTTTTCTATCACAGGCCCGTCTTCTCTAACCTTTGTGCCACCACTCCCCCAAACAAATTTATTTGAGTTTTATTCTAACTGTAGTGGAAATTCTCACCTCCAAGTTTCGCGGCACAAGTATTTCATATTTAAGAGTGTTGACAGAAAAAAATATGAATGGAGGAATAAAAAAGTTCAAAACATATTTATAATACTGTTGATAAGGCTTTAAAAGGAGAACAATTTGCATTATTTTTACCATTTTGCCTGTGGTTCATTTGAGACAGTCAAAGCACTTTGAGATTTTTATTAATGAAAAGTGCATTATAAATGGAATTCATTATTATTTTTATTAAAATAATTATTTTTTATAAAGAAATACTGGTTTGAAACCAGCAGCATGATATCTATTCCCACTAGCAGAGAAGTGGATCACTTATCAGACTGGTTGTGGACTTTAACCCTCAGGACAGAACTCACATTTTCACTTGATTGTCGTCTTTTCTTCATCTGATGATGTTCTGCGTCCGTTCCCTCTGCCAGCTCCATCTTTCGTTTGTTGCGCTTGTACGCAGACAAGCTGAACCCTGTGTGAGAAAGAAGAATGTTGTTCCATACAGACGAGAGAAGGTCCAAAGAGATGCTTTGTTTAATCTGTCTCACTTGTGGCCATTTTCTCTGAAGGACATGGAGGTATTCCGTGGCTGACTGCCCAGTCATGAGCCCCTCGGCCAACTAGAAAGCTGAAAAGGTTTTTTTTTTTAACTAAACAAGTGATACGGCAATATTACTATAACTGAAAATGAAATGTGATAATCACCAGGGTGGTATTCTTCCAGCTGATAGCTTCCCTTTCTGCGCTTCACTCAGCAGACAGTTTGCAACCAAGATGGGGTTCTTAATTCCTGAGGGGGAAATAAACTTATCTTCTCACATTATGGCATGACAACGAAAAAAAAAAGAAAAGAGAAACCAAAAAATATAGCACGTTACAATAACTCTGCTGCCAAACTCTGCTGCCAAATCTGTAAAACATAAAATACTTTAATAGCAGACAGGAAGTATAAAAGCAACAAACTGATTGGCTCTGTTATAAATATTTTAGCTGATTTCAATGTAGAAAATATTTTCCATCGAGTTTGTCCCTGAAACACAAGCATGTGATGCTAAGAAGCTTTTAGCCTTTAAAGCTGAACTTGCTAAATTCTGAGACTTTATTAAATAAACTCGTATGTTGGCAGGTATACATTTAAGTAAAACAAACCCAACATGAACTAATTATATGGTTGCACTCTTGCAGGCAGGTAATAAAAACAATTCTTTTTTTGTTTTTTGGACTACACCTTAAATGCTAGCTGTCAACGCTAAAGTGCCGTTAGGATTAAATTAAGAGGTCTGGCAAGACAATTCTGCTCTAATGGAAATCAAATAGAACAAACTATATTTAAGGGGTTGTTTAAGAGCCCGTATTTAAACAATTTAAGACGCCAGTGGATCGACGACAGTAAAGGGTAAACAAAAGGCTAGGGGTGCGAATCTCTCAGTGTCTGGAGAATCGATTTGATTCCGATTTTTGGTGTCACGATTCGATTCAAAGTCGATTTTTCGATTCAGAAACGATTTTTGATTCAGAAACGATTTTTCTATTAAAATGGTCATAAATTTAGTTTCAATTTTGTAACTGACAAGCTGAAAAGAATAAACAACAATGGAAACAAATGGAAAATTTATTTAAAACAATAATTTTAGGTTCCTTATTGTATCAAATTTTTTGCGTCGTTTGAAATTTATACCAAAAATAGGAACAAATAATACAGGAATGCATTAAATTCTGTAACTTAAATAGCCAGTATTAGGTTAGCTTTTTGCTCTGTTACTTATAGAAGATTATATTTTTCATATAAACCAGCTATGTTATATGGTCTGGAGACAGTGTCATTGACAAAAAGACAGGAGAAAGAACTGGAAGTGGCAGAAATGAAGATGTTGAGGTTCTCCTTAGGAGTGACAAGGATGGATAAGATCAGGAATGAGATCATCAGAGGTACAGCACATGTTGAACAACTGGGAGATAAAGTTAGGGAGGCCAGACTGAGATGGTTTGGACATGTCCAGAGGAGGGACAGTGGGTATATTGGTAGAAGGATGTTAGAAATGCAGCTGCCAGGAAAAAGACACAGAGGAAGGCCAAAGAGGAGATATATGGATGCAGTTAGAGAGGACATGAAGGTAGTTGGAGTGAGGACAGAGGATGCAGAGGACAGAGTGAGGTGGAGGAGGATGACTCGCTGTGGCGACCCCTGAAAAGGGAAAAGAAAAAAGAAGAAGACTTATAGAAGATTATATTGTTTGAACTTGTTTTGTTTTGAAAAAAGGGGCAGATAAAATAGGATTTCTTCTTCTTTCTGCCACCTTTCATTTTATGTATTATTTCATATACCCGGTACTATGAGATATGGTTTTATTTTCTTTATCTTTTGGGTTTTAATGAAAAAAATAAAAAATAATCGATTTCGGGGCTTTTAGAATCGATTCTGAATCGCCAGGACTAAGAATGTACTGTAGATTCTTTAAAAAATCGATTTTTTCCTGCACCCCTACAAAATGCGCTCCAGTTTTTTCCCAAAAGTACCGCTGCCTGAGGAGGAACTCACCGCTGAGCGCTCCGACTGCACCGAAATGCAGCGACTTTCCATCCATGATGCTCGCGTCACATTCAATTTCTCCTGACAAATTCAGGTTGGAGCCCATGCCGGCGTTTGTAAAAGGAGAGTCCTGAGAACAAACGAGACACGCAGATGTCAGAATCAACATGCAACGTGAAGCGGTTTGGTACATGTACACAGTCTGAATACAATTTCCCGTCTCCGCAGTTTAATGAACTGGAGATGAGGTGTGTCGTTAGAAAAGATGCTTTCGTGATATTAGCTGTGATTTGTGATGAGCCGACCTCGAGTTCAACCAGAGCTGCAGTCACTGCTTCCACTGCGAGAGCCCCTGCTCTCAGCTGGTCCACAGCCTAACAAGAAAAACGGCACGAATCAGAGTGCGTCCAGTCAAAACAACAAATACATCCCGTTCAGACAACGCAGAGAAACAAACTCTCTGTGGCTTATCCTTTCCAACCGCTTACACAACCAGAGTATTAGCACACATTAAGGAAAACTAGAGAATAAAGACTTTTCCTGTTCGAGAAAACCTGAACGATTTCAAAACAAAAATAAAAAAAGAACATAAAAAACACATGAAAATAAGCATATACTACAAATGCTATCCACTAGTCAGCAAATATAAAGAAAATGTAGGCATCTTTATTTTTCAAGCTAACGTGAAACGTCAAACAAGATAAGCAGAAAAATAAAGCATGTCAGACTTAAAGGTTCAGTCTGCAGTTTCTGTAGAACTGCAGCACTTAGAAAAAATTTCAACAGGCAAAGCATTCTGATCCCTCCCCCTCAGAGCAATATATGGCTCTGCTCTCCCATGGTCTGCTGAAATTCAAATTCAAGCTCTGTTTTTATTGGCTGATTCAAATTCAAGCTCTGTTTTTATTTGCTGGTTACAAACTCTGTTTTTATTGGCTGGAAAACGGCGGGTCACTTTTTCTTTTTAGAAATGCTTATTTACCACCTGGAGAAGCAAGGGGACAATATATATATTTATTTTATTTTTTTCAGAGATTACCTGGCTAACATCAGTCTGTCAGGAGATAGTGACAGAGTGAAGAAATATGTTTATAAAAAACGTTACATACTGCAGCTTTAAATTAAGAACTTTATGAAACTCTAAAAAAGCTAAGTCTGGTCCTCTAGACAGTCAAAAAACCAAAACAAAACCAAGCAAAAAATAAAAAATAAAACTGTAGAAACGTTCCGTCTTTCGTCCGAAAGACTTCCTCAGTCTGACACTTCGGACGAAAGACGAAACGTTTCTACATTTTTTTTTTTTTTGCTTTGTTTTGTTTTTTTGAATGTCCAGAGGACCAGACTTAGCTTTTTTAGATTTTTCTACCTGGATTATTGAGCATGCATCAGGGAACTTTATGAAACATTCACAGAGGAAAACACAAGAACACCATTTTGTATGTGGTGAAGGGAGGTTTACACGTTTAAAAGTCTTTAGATATTTAAATAATTAGTAGTTTCCCCAAAACTTGAAGGACAAGCTGTACACATTTTAGACAAACAAAATAAATTGACCTAATGATTTACGCTTTACGCATTTGTACATGCTGATAAACAGATCCCATTTATTATCTGAAGGTTACAGGGTCTTATCAGAATGAAGCATTAAAATATTTAAATTTAAAAATGTTTTAGAAAATTAACTCAAGTCATTTTTCTCTTCCAAGTCATTTCTTTAATTTCCAAAATATTACAGCAAACTGCAACACTGATTGAATATCTGTACACCAACAAATGCAGGAATTGGTTCCATAAGGTTGAGTAATGCCTCTTTTCCACCGCTCGGCTCGGCTCGGGTTGGATCGGCTCAGGTCGGCTCAGTTCGGGTCGGGTCACATCTATGTTCTGTTTCCACAGCTTTTTTGTACCCCTTCTGTGGGCGGGGTCCAGAATCCTACTCGTCCAGAAACTGTTTTTTTTTTTTAAACAACACAGTGTGATCACAACATGTTCATATACTAAATGTATCCTGTTGGAGTTATTTGAAATAAAATTCAATGTTTTATAGACATAAATGTGTCAAGCTACGTCCATTAATTTTCTCCCTTGTACTTTGTATCACATATTATCAATTCTATCAAAAACCACATAGCTGATATTTTTCAAAAAAATCTAGTGTGATCACAACATGTTCATATACGAAATGTATCCTGTTGGAGTTATTTGAAATAAAATTCAATGTTTTATAGACATAAATGTGTCAAGCTACGTCCATTAATTTTCTCCCTTGTACTTTGTATCACATATTATCAATTCTATCAAAAACCACATAGCTGATATTTTTCAAAAAAATCTAGTGTGATCACAACATGTTCATATACGAAATGTATCCTGTTGGAGTTATTTGAAATAAAATTCAATGTTTTATAGACATAAATGTGTCAAGCTACCACCATTAATTTTCTCCCTTCTACTTTGTATCACATATTATCAATTCTATCAAAAACCACATAACTGATATTTTTCAAAAAAATCTAGTGTGATCACAACATGTTCATATACGAAATGTATCCTGTTGGAGTTATTTGAAATAAAATTCAATGTTTTATAGACATAAATGTGTCAAGCTACCACCATTAATTTTCTCCCTTCTACTTTGTATCACATATTATCAATTCTATCAAAAACCACATAGCTGATATTTTTCAAAAAAATCTAGTGTGATCACAACATGTTCATATACGAAATGTATCCTGTTGGAGTTATTTGAAATAAAATTCAATGTTTTATAGACATAAATGTGTCAAGCTACCACCATTAATTTTCTCCCTTCTACTTTGTATCACATATTATCAATTCTATCAAAAACCACATAACTGATATTTTTCAAAAAAATCTAGTGTGATCACAACATGTTCATATACGAAATGTATCCTGTTGGAGTTATTTGAAATAAAATTCAATGTTTTATAGACATAAATGTGTCAAGCTACCACCATTAATTTTCTCCCTTCTACTTTGTATCACATATTATCAATTCTATCAAAAACCACATAGCTGATATTTTTCAAAAAAATCTAGTGTGATCACAACATGTTCATATACGAAATGTATCCTGTTGGAGTTATTTGAAATAAAATTCAATGTTTTATAGACATAAATGTGTCAAGCTACCACCATTAATTTTCTCCCTTCTACTTTGTATCACATATCAATTCTATCAAAAACCACATAGCTGATATTTTTCAAAAAAATCTAGTGTGATCACAACATGTTCATATACGAAATGTATCCTGTTGGAGTTATTTGAAATAAAATTCGAATTTTTATAATTTATTTTCGTTGTGCAAGCACAGGTTTTGGAAAAAGTCAAAGCGAAACTACTTTAAATGCAGCATATTTGACCACTACGTGACAATATTAAAGCGTGGTTAAGCTCAGGAGCCCTCGTACTATAAAGTCAGCTATGAAATATATTTTATACCTGTTCATTGAGCTACATTTAAAGACATAAAGCCGCCCGCGCGCCGCGTGTTGCTCGTGGCGAACCTATTTTTTGAAATCCTGCAGTTTTGAGCAGTACGTGATTTTATTAAGGACACGTTCAGCTGAAGACCCATCTTTGCTATAAATTTAAAAAATAATAATTGTTTTTACCGTGTTTATCATGTAAAGTCCTGCAGTGATCGCGTCCCTTGCTTCCGTGAAAACTGCTCGAGTCTCCTCCTTCCTCCTTCCGGAGCGGGTCAGCTCGCCTCAGTACACCTATGAAACCAGCCCGAAAATCTCAAGAAATCTCGCGCGGCTCAGCACGGAATATCCGGTGGAAAAGGATGAAAGGGGGTCTCTGCGACGCACATATGACGTAACATCCGACCCGAGCCGACCGGTGGAAAAGGGGCATAAGAGCCAAGATGGTCTAGTGGCAGGGCTTTTGACTACGGATCCGAAGGTCGCGGGTTCGCGCCCCGGCCACTACCCAGCTTGGGGTGTCTATGAGTGCACACCTATTTCTCCAGCTCCCCGGGCGCTTTCGGGCTGCTCACTGCACCACCTGGTAGGTGGTTGGGTTAAATGCAGAGACGAATTTCGTCTGTGTATGGGAACATATCAGATGACAGGAATAGACATTATTATTATTATTATTAAGTGCGCTTACTTTCTGACAGGCTCGTTTGCAAGCATGCTTGTACTCCTTGGCCTTAGATTCAGAATGGTATCCAGCTCCTGAAAGCAAAAAATAGGTTAAAAAAAGCTCTGACTTTTGATAAAAGTGGTTGTTGATTTAATAACCCACAATTTAAAGCTACAAATTAAAAGGTTGGGATTCTATGCAAGTTGTAAACAACCCAAACAACAATAACAGATGATTTCAACATCATGCAAATGTGAGATGAAAAAGAAAAAGTTATTTTTATTTTTTTCCTGAAAGAATAAATATATTTGCTCATTTTAATGGGATGCATTCAATACAAAAGGACGGCAGGGTAACTGAAGTCAAGAAATCTTGAGCAGTACTGTACTTAAAAAAGTCTAAACTGAAAACTTGTGAAAAAACAGCTGACATCCGAAGACGAACTCTGAAAAACCAAAACCGGAAAAATATGTTCAAGGAAAAAAAAAAAACAGACTCCCAGGAATTAATTTTTTGAGAAATGAGGGAATATTCTGCTATTCCACAATACTGTGTATCCCTTTTTTTTTTATATTTGTTTAGCTTAACAAGTTAATAAAATGATTTTAAAGACCCTTTTATAAAGAACCCCAGACTGTTTTTTTGTTTTTTAGTAAAAGTCCTGGACTTAAAGTGGCTTGCGTGTTTGTTTGTCCAGCACTTTGGTGTGGACTTGTTCCTGTTTAAAGTGCTTTATAAATAAAATGGTATGGTATGGTATCTTGCAGTTTAAACCTGGAACTAAATAAGGATTCAAACTGTTAAAACCCTTGTAGAAACAAGAATAAGAAAAGCTTCCAGAAAGAAATCTGTTGCTCTCCTCAGGTCCCAAACACAGAGCTGCTTACAGAAAAGCTGATGCCACAGTGGGAACAACGTCCCTTCAACTTGATGAAATTATTGTTGCAGACATTACACCAATGATTTTCAATCAATGTTTTTTGTTTTGTTTGTTTGTTTTATAAACTGATTTATAGTCAATAATTTTTGTATTTACATTTTACACAATGTCGCTACTTTCCTGGAAGGAAGAAACGTGATACAAAATTTAAAAGAAAACATTACGGTAGTTGAATTACAAACCGGATTCCAAAAAAGTTGGGACACTAAACAAATTGTGAATAAAAACTGAATGCAATGATGTGGAGGTGCCAACATCTAATATTTTATTCAGAATAGAACACAAATCACAGATCAAAAGTTTAAACTGAGAGAATGTATCATTTTAAGGAAAAAATATGTTGTTTCAAAATTTCATGGCGTCAACAAATCCCAAAAAAGTTGGGACAAGTCCATTTTTACCACTGTGTGGCATCCCCCCTTCTTCTTACAACACTCAACAGACGTCTGGGGACAGAGGAGACCAGTTTCTCAAGTTTAGAAATAGGAATGCTCTCCCATTCATGTCTAATACAGGCCTCTAACTGTTCAATCGTCTTGGGCCTTCTTTGTCGCACCTTCCTCTTTATGATGCACCAAATGTTCTCTATAGGTGAAAGATCTGGACTGCAGGCTGGACATTTCAGTACCTGGATCCTTCTCCTACGTAGCCATGATGTTGTGATTGCTGCAGAATGTGGTCTGGCATTATCTTGTTGAAAAATGCAGGGTCTTCCCTGAAAGAGATGACGTCTAGATGGAGCATATGTTGTTCTAGAACCTGAACATAGTTCTCTGCATTAAGAGTCAGAGTCAGAGAGTCTTTATTGTCATTTGCACCGCATGTGGTACATGTGATGAAAACGAGATTATGTACACGAGGTCCCAGTTACATCCAACAACAAATGAAAGAGAAAAACAGTAATAACATCTAGAATTAACTAAGAAAAACATCAACTAGTAATACACTAAGCCTAATATAGTGGGAATAAACAGCAGCACGAACATGAGTTTGTATGAGCAGATGGTCACAGATGAACACAGATGAACACAGCAACAAGAAAACAGATCAGCATCACCATGATGTGATATTTTGCAGTGTTTATTTTAATTTTATTTTTATTTATTCATGAGTCTAACAGCCTCAGGGTAGAAGCTGTTCCTCAGTCTAGTGGTTCTACACTTGATGCTCCTCAACCTCCGTCCTGAGGGGAGTGGGGCAAAGAGTGAGTGTGCTGGATGAGTGAGGTCTTTCATGATACAGGTGGCTCTTTTCCTGCATCTAGAGGTGTAAATGTCTGTGATGGTGGGGAGACTGACTCCAACAGACTTCTGTGCAGCCTTCACCACTCTCTGCAGAGCTTTCCTCTCTTCAACTGTGCAGCCTCCATGCCACACGTTGATGCTGGAGCACAGGATGCTCTCCACTGTGGTGCCTTTCCAGACATGCAAGCTGCCCATGCCACAAGCGCTCATGCAACCCCATACCATCAGTGATGCAGGCTTCTGAACGGAGCGTTGATAACAACTTGGGCTATCCTTGTCCTCTCTGGTCCGGATGACATGGCGTCCCAGTGTTCCATAAAGAACTTCAAATCGTGACTCATCTGACCACAGAACAGTCTTCCATTTTGCCACACTCCATTTTAAATGACCCCTGGCCCAGTGCAAACGTCTGAGCTTGTGGAGCTTGCTTAGAAATGGCTTCCTCTTTGCACTGTAGAGTTTCAGCTGGCAACGGCGGATGGCACGGTGGATTGTGTTCACTGACAATGCTTTCTGGAAGTATTCCTGAGCCCATTCTGTTATTTCCTTGACAGTGGCATTCCTGTTTGAGGTGCAGTGACGTTTAAGGGCCCGGAGATCACGAGCATCCAGTAGAGTTTTACGGCCTTGACCCTTACGCACAGCGATTGTTCCAGATTCTCTGAATCTTTTGATGATGTTATGCACGGTTGATGATGATAACTTAAAAGTCTTTGCTATTTTACGCTGGGTAACACCATTCTGGTATTGCTGCACTATCTTTCTGCTCAACAATGGTGGAATTGGTGATCCTCTTACCATCTTGGCTTCTGAGAGACACTGACACTCTGAGAAGCTCTTTTTATACCCAATCATGTTGTCAATTGACCTAATTAGTGTTAATTGGTCTTCCAGCTGTTCGTTATATGCTCAATTTCCTTTTTCCAGCCACTTATTGCTACTTGTCCCAACTTTTTTGGGATTTGTTGACACTGTGAAATTTTGAATCAACATATTTTTCCTTTAAAATGTTACATTTACTCAGATTAAACTTTTGATCTGTCATCTATGTTCTATTACGAATAAAATATTGACATTTGCCATCTCCACATCATTGCATTCAGTTTTTATTCACAATTTGTTTAGTGTCCCAACTTTTTTGGAATCCTGTTTGTACGGTAATAAGTTTTAAGTAATCTAGATTTAAACGGATGGATCAACAGTTCTGGGGTGACTTGGACGTACCTGCATGCACTAAAACAAATCCTCTGACACATTTTGGCCTCTGGCTCCCACTCAATTCCTGGTTTTTTGACCAGCAGTTTGTCATGAGAGAGGAGGGATGCTGCTCTTCAGCACAACTGGTTAGACTTTCCATACCCACTGCATTACTTGACAAGCCGATCATTGCCTGTCAGACAGTCGTAAGGAAATCATTTTCAGGGTAAACCTGTGAGAAGAACAGAAAAACAGTGGCTAGATCATTTGTGAATATTACAACTGTTATTTTTTAGTTTTAATAGATGTTAATCAAGCCAGTTACAACAACGAACTGCAGTCAGGTGGAAACCACGATTTGGATGATGAGCATAAAGATGAGCTTCCCTGAGATGGTTTCTGACAGTTTCTGTATAAATTATTTGTTTTATGCAAACTGATTGTTGCAGCAGCTGTCCAGGTGGCTGATCTCAGATGATCAGAGGTAAAGATGCTGGATGTGGAGGTCCAGTCAGTCAGCATGCCAACTGCACACTCCTTCAAAACTTACATCTGTGGCATCGTGCTGTGTGATAAAACTGCACATTGAGTCATGCTGTCTAATCTGCAGCTTGATTTGCCACACCTGAGAGGTGGATGGGTTACCTCAGCAAAGGAGAAGTGCTCACTAACACATATTTGCACAAATTTGTGATCAATATTTGGGAGAAAAATTGTGTACATAGAAAATGTCTTAGACCTTTGAGCTCAGCTCGTGAAAAATGGGAGCAAAACGAAAAGTGCTGCATTTATACTTTGGTTCGGTGTATCTCATGAACCAGTGGACAGACTTTTGGAGTCAACTTGATTCAAAACGTCCGCCACAGCTAAGCAACCTCACAAAACTGACTACAGTACAAGTTAATACAGTAAACTGTAAATACAATAAACTAAACTTTAATATGATAGCAGCTGAGAGTCATCCCCTATATCCTTTGAGCACTGAAGGATTGCAAAATATTTGTTTTGAAAACTTTGACATTACCCATTACATTAAACTCCGTCTGTTAGCAAAATACCTCATGAACCACTAGATAGATTTTACTGAAACTTTCTGAAAATAATTAATGGATCCACATCTACAACTGACCACCTTTTGAAGCAAATCCAGCTGATCAACCTTAGTCCAGAAAAATATGGCTTTATCTCTGTTAATTTTACAGATGTCAAGCTGAAACTTGATGTGATAGCTGTGGCTTGATTCACAACACGTAGTTTGAGTGCTGACATATCACACATAAGGTTATTTTTCAGACTGACCAAAATAATGATAATAATAAAATTCCAACTCCCTTCTTTTCTCACCATGAGTTTAGTTTTAATGTCTGACATGGAAGGAGGCAGACGACATGCATTCAACAAAAGCTACATCTTTAATGTTTAACCTGAATTTAGTTTTTTTGGCTCATGGATTTCATCTTAAAAAAGGGGTTGAACTGTTTAATTTTGTAGCAACTTTGTGAACAGTCAACGACTTTTTATTTATTCATGCCACACTAAAATTTGCGGGATTAAAGATTGGTGTTTGTTTGTGTTGCATTTCTGTTTAACTGAAAGGGGAAAAAAAGGAGAAGGGGCAAATAAGTTGTTTTAGTTTAAGCTAGTTGTTTGCTTTTAGCTTGTTAGCCGGCAGCGCGCTATCACAACAAAATCGTCCAAACTTACAGTTTTCTTTCCCTCCTCTCATTTCAGCGGCAGAACTGCCTGCTGACCGTCGCGTTGGCGGGCATGAGTGTAACAAACACGAACGGCGGCTACACTTAACATATTCACTTCAAACTAACTTTATTTCACACACTTTCACGACTCTGAGCTGTCCGAAGCTGCTAGCTAAACAACGCGGAGGTACTTCCTGGTTCAGACAGCCGTTGCTAAGGAAGTCAGGCACTCGTTGCTAAGGAAGTGGATCCCTAAACAATGATGCTCGTAGAGCGGGGAAAAAAAACAGATGGGGAAAAAACATGATTATATATATATATATATATATATGTAACAGGTATAAACACTTTGATTATTTTGTAGTGAAATTCTTGCTAAAATATGTATTATAGTTGTCCTGCAGTGTGTGGTTTATAAGCGCCCTCTACTGGTTGGCTATAAATATGACGTAAAACCGGAAGTTCCCCACAGTTGGTCAGCTCTCTGTTGTGGTAAGTCATACAGTTCGGTTATTTTACAAAAGTATCATTAAGTATGCTACAAAGCTAATGTGAAATTTATCATAATACAGTATACAGTTTATTGTAATATACAGAGTTATGCATCAACATTGTGTTGCTACATAACCTTTGATAGAAAACTGTTGATACAAGTTTGGTTTTGTATGAGTTGCTCATAAGAGAATAAATTCATAAATGCTACTTTCTCTAGATGGCCACACCAGTAGAGGAGCTAACTACAGTTTCTTTGTGCTGTGAACCACTCATTTTGCAGGTAATTTGTTTTATAAAATGTTCAGAGTTAAGTCCGTTATGTTAACGGTTATATCTTGTACAGTAACGGCTGGTTGTTGCCATGACGACACAACGTTAACTGCTATTTTTTTGTGAACCACCAGAGGGT
>JBBPBX010022713.1:8125-21422 GCA_038048925.1 Garcialebias charrua
TATATATATGTAACCTGGTTGTATTTCTCCTTTGTTATAATTACACAAAATGTCTTTTTGTATTGTTGTATTATTGTATAATGTTTATTACCTGACTGAAACACCACTATCATTATTTTAGCCATGTTTCTTTAAGATCGGAAGCCCCTCCTTTTTATTTCTTCTTCTGTGGTTTTGTCTTTAAATTGTTTGCGCCCCTTAGACTCTCCCCTTTTGTCACGTTGTCCTGTGGGAGAGGTGCGTGCTCTTTATTTTTCATCTACATACATTCAGCTTATTTATAGATTTATTAAGTTAATTGTTATGTACTTTTGTTCTGTGTAGGACTTGGAGTGGGCAGCTTCTAACACGGTTGTTTTGTGTGTTTCATGTCTGTCAGGTATGTTTTATAAGAATGTGCCCTTTTTGTCACGTTGTCCTGTGGGAGAGGACTTGGAGTGGGCAGCTTCTAACACGGTTGTTTTGGGTGTTTCATGTCTGTCAGAATAAACCAAGTCATCCTGTTAAGCCAAACCGTGTCACGGACTGATCAATTCATAAACCAGCACAACGCAGAAAGGATCCGGTTACACTTGGTGCCGTTTGACCCGCTGCAACGTTGAATCTCCGCTGCTGCTCCTGCTCAGAGCTCTGCACCTGCGATGCTGCTGCACTCTCTTCCCGCCTTTGAAGTCTGGCCCGGCCTGGTTCGCTGCCTGCGAGCCTTTGCCCTGTGCTTTGACTGGCAGGCTTGCTGTATCCTGACAACAGTTACTGTTTCAGTTGCTCTGTTTTGTGCGCCTCGTTTCAGACGTGGGAGGCAGGGAAATAGGTGAAAAAAACAGCATATTTTTACTTTTATAAAAGTTTTTTTTTTTTACTTTGTGATGGAGATGTTCAATATTTATCATCTAAAACTAATTACTCTGACCCAATAATTATAACCCAGCTCACTTATATCAAATATTCTCTGTTCCCTTTAAACACTTATATTTGATAGTACAAACATGTTGTTTGCTTTTGTCTTTGATACAGAAAAGACAGTCTTACAGCCTTGACAATGTTTGGATTAGATGTTCTTGTTTGATCAGAACCATGACTTGTTTGTTTTATCTGTAAGACGTCAGAGCTTGTCAAACTCCACCTGCTTCTTGTTTAAATAGCTTGTCATGTCCAGTACAATTCGGAATTGTGCTGGACAATGTATTTGAGACCAAACTAAGTTTCAAAAGACATTAAAAGCCTTCCCCTTTGCAAAGTTGTTTGTCTGATTTAACACTGTTCTCTTGTTTATCTTGTGTGGTTTTTATTAAGGTAACAGGGGTTTAATATCCCCATCACTTTGTCTGTAGGAAAGACTGATCCTCTTTTTATTTTTTATTTTTTTTTATTTTTTTTTGCCTACTGATGCATGTGAGCGCTTGTGACTAATTTGGTTTTAGACTGTTTGGGAACCTGTAGTCTCACTTTATTTTTGACATCTTTTTTTTAATGCATTTTTCTTTTTAGTGGTTTGTATCTGTTACTTTTTGTTGAAATGTCTGACACTGAGGTATCTTTTAAGGGTGATGAAGTGGACCGGAGGGTCACTTTGAGTTTGGGGAGGGGCCAACATTACATGTCATTTGGAAGGGGTAGGCCTGTGGCTTCTAGTGCATATGAATGTCCTGTTGATAAGTCTGAGTTGAACCCCCTACCTGTCCCTGCTGCTGCTTCTAGACCCGTTGGTAATGCAAGGTCTGACCTCAGCCAACTTGTTTCTACTGAGGCTCTCAGTGGGGTGATTGCTGATTTAGCTAAGCAGATTGGGGATGCCATTACGATAAACCTGAGTGGCCTAAACCAACAAAATCAGTCTCAGGTTTCTGACAGCCAACCTAGCATCCCGACCGATCAGTCACAAATGAGGGTTGTTGTTCAGTCTGATATCAGGTCACCACCATATTTCAAAGGTGACCACACTGACACTTTCTCCATCCAGGAATGGGAGGGTTTGATGAGATGTTATCTGTCAAGAATAAAATGTGTGAACCCTGTAGAAATGTGTGAAATCATCACATCCAGACTTACTGGGAAAGCCAGAGATGTGGTTCAGGTGTCGCTCCGCTGCCAGCCTCAGTCATGTAGTGACAAGTTAGTTTCTACTGTTTTTGATATTCTGAAACGCAACTTTGGTGAGCTGATCTTCTCCAATTTGCCAATGAGAGACTTTTATAACATCCTGCCTGCTGATGGAGAGACAGCCATGGACTACTGGATCAGACTGAACAAGTCTATTGAAGCAGCTGATGAGTGTTTGCGTAGAAGGGGGAAGCAGGTGGAGGATCCAGGAGCTGAAGTTGTTACAATGTTCATCAACCATTGTCCTGATCCTGGTCTAGCTCTTTCCTTCCAGCTGAAACCCGTTGAGGAGTGGACTGCTGCTGGGGTCCAGAGTCGCCTTGATAACCATGTTGTGAGTCTTAGGAGACCGATGGTTACTACAAACAGGGCTGTTGGTTCGTCTACAGGCCCTGTTGTTCTCTCCTGTCTCCCTCAGCTTGGTGCTCAATCACCCACTGCTGCATTGCCAGCCGATGCGACACCATTTGCTGTCCATCTTCCCCAGGCTGCTTTAGCATGTGATTGTTCTTTAGCTTCAGGTCCCTTGTATCAGCAGCCACAGCAGCATGTTGCTCCACAATCGACACCCTTTCAGACTGCAGGTCCATCCAAGCCAACTTTTTCCTCTAGTTCAGGAGTCGAACCGCCTCATCAGATGGCAGAGATGTTTGATAAAGTTCTGTCTTTGTGTGCAGCTTCTATTGCTACAAAACAACATGGTCAACATATGGGGAGTTACACACGCAGTTCTAAACGTCCTCAACATGCTCCATGCAGAGTTTGTTGCTCTGAGGAGCATACAACACACTCGCACTGCAGACTGTTCAGACTGTGTCTCAACTGCTTCAGTTCAGGACACATTAAAAGGAATTGTCCTCAGCCTGTCCATCACACACCACAGCCATCCTCCCAGTACCCTAGTTTAAACTAGAGAGCCCGTGTGATGAGAGGGGCAGCATGGGCAGTATGGATAATACCCTCACAAATACACTAGATGCACACTCTGTTTATACCAAATGTTGTAATGCTTCACCTGAAGACATTGAAGTGGTTTTCTTAGGGTCACAGAGAGTTCAGAGGGCTAGTGATTTGTTGTATGCCTCAGTTTCAGTGAGTGAACGATCTACACTGAGGGGTATGTTGGACTCTGGAAGTATGTCATGCACATTGAACGTGGAGGTAGAGAACAAACTACATGACATCGACATAGAGAGCTGTGATGTTACGTATCAGGCGAGTCTAAAAGAAGGCTGGCTGAACTTGTGGTTTCTTACCAGGATGTGTTCTCCAGGGGAAAACTGGATTGTGGTGAGGCTAGAGATTTTGCCCATCGCATTCACTTGACTGATGAGAAACCATTTCGTTTGCCTTATCGACGCATCCCACCAGCACATTACCAGCAGTTGAGGGAGGTCTTGTCTGAGATGGAGATGAAGGGCATCATAAGGAAGTCTATTAGTGAATATGCTTCCCCGCTTGTTATGGTGTGGAAAAAGTCTGGGGACATGAGGATATGCACTGACTTCCGCTGGCTTAATGCTAAGACCGTTAAGGATGCCCATCCATTACCCCATCAGTCTGACTGCCTTGCTGCTCTTGGTGGGAATGCTCTTTTCAGCACCATGGACTTGACCTCTGGATTCTACAACATCCCCCTCCATGAGTCCGACAAACATTATACAGCTTTTACCACGCCGCTTGGACTTTATGAGTACAATCATCTCCCACAAGGTTTATGTAACAGCCCAGCTTCCTTCATGAGAATGATGCTTAACGTTTTTGGTGACTTGATCTTTTCCAGCCTCCTCTGTTATCTAGATGACCTGTTGGTGTTTGCACCTTCTGAGGAGGAATCGTTACAAAGGCTGGAGATTGTTTTCTATCGCCTGAGAGCTAACAACTTGAAGCTGTCCCAGAAAAAGTGTCACTTTCTTAGGAGGTCTGTGAGGTTCTTGGGCCATGTTGTGGAGGCTGGTGGTGTTTCTGTTGATCAGGAGAAGGTAAAAGTCATCTCTAGTTTTATTAAGAAAAGAAGAAAAACTCATCCCCAGCAGTTTAAAACTCAACTAATAAAGTCCAGTTGATCCTGTATTGAATGCCTTTTTTGATTTCATCATGTCCTGGACGACTGAGAATCTTCACCAGCATATCTCTAGTTTTGACAAAAAGGACCTCATGAAGGAGGATGGTTGCACTCCGTGCCAGAAGAAGGTGAGGTCGTTCTTGGGCATGGTGCTATTCTATCAGCACTTTATTCCAGCTTGTTCCCACATTGCAAAGCCACTTTACGCCCTCACCGCAGGTCAGAAACGTAAAGTGAAGGGCAAAGGACACGGGAAAGCTGGAACTTTTCATGTCCTGACTCCCTAGGACTGGACTCCAGCTTGTGAGAAAGTGTTTGGAGACCTTAAAGCTGCACTCCTTGATTGTGTGGTGCTAGCACATCCTGATTTTGAGAGGCCATTTATTCTCTCAACTGATGCTTCATTGGATGGGCTTGGTGCTGTTTTGTCGCAGGTCCCAGCTGATGGAGAGATTGCTAGACCTGTTGCTTTTGCCAGCAAGTCTCTCAGCCGCAGTCAGGCCAACTATCCTGCACACAGGCTTGAGTTCCTGGCCTTAAAGTGGGCTGTGTGTGATAAGTTCAGCCACTGGCTGAAGGGTCACAGGTTTACTGTGTGGACGGATAATAATCCTCTCACATATATCCTGACCAAGCCCAAACTGGATGCCTGTGAACAACGCTGGGTCTCTAAGCTTGCCCCGTACAACTTTGAGATCAGGTATGTTCCAGGGAGACAGAATGTGGTGGCAGATGCCTTGAGCAGAGCCCCTTTTGTGAAGCCCTTGGCTGATCGCCTTCTGTCAGAGCCTTGTCAGGAACTTTTGGAGCAAGTCTGTGAGCTTCCTGATCACGTTGTGCCGGATATTTTCCGTTTGACCTGCCAGCTTCAATCAGTGGACAGCTCTTCTTCCATTATAGCTGACACATCCATGACCTGTGACGAGGTCTCCTCTCTTTTGTCATCTGTCTGCAATGGGGATGCTGGTCAGGCTCAACATGCAGCATCTTTAGCTGACCACCTGGGCGTGATAATCCCACACAGCACCGATCCATCAACAGCTCTTTGTCTATCTGACCTTGTCTCTCATCAGAGAAACGACCCTGTTGTTTCCAGAGTTGTCTTCTATGTTGAGCGGGGACGCCGTCCGTCAAGGCGGGAACGCTTTGGTGAAAACCAACTGGCTTTAAAAGTTCTGAAGCAATGGGACAAACTAACATTGCTGAATGGTGTCCTTTACCGTGTCATAAAAGACCCTCTAAAAAAAGGTAAACGATTCCAGTTTGTAGTCCCTGATGCTTTGAAGTCTGTGGTTTTGACTGGTGTCCATGATAATGCAGGTCATCAGGGCCAGCCACGAACATTCTCCTTGGCTCGCCATCGCTTCTTTTGGCATAACATGGAAAGGGATGTGCGAGATTTTGTGAGAAAGTGTCCCAGATGTATCCTCAGTAAAACCCCAGAGTTTGCTGTGAGAGCCCCTCTGGAGAACATCAGAACCAGTGCTCCAATGGAGCTGGTGTGCATTGATTTCTGGTCGGCTGAGGACAGCAACAAGTCTGTGGATGTTCTGGTGATCACAGATCACTTCACAACATTAGCACATGCGTTCCCATGTCAGGACCAAACTGCTAAAAGAGTTGCAAAGAAGTTATGGGATGGGTTTTTCTGTGTTTATGGTTTCCCTCAGCGCATTCACTCGGATCAGGGTGCAAATTTTGAGAGTGAGCTACTGGCTGAGCTTTTGGAGCTGAGTGGTGTCAGTAAATTGCGCACTTCACCCTACCACCCAATGGGTAACGGGACTGCAGAGAGATTCAATCGCACCCTGGGCAATATGTTAAGATCTCTTCCTCCACGTTCGAAGCACAAATGGCCTCAGATGATCCAGTCTCTGACTTTTGCTTACAACTGCACAGTTCATGAGACCACTGGCTTTGCACCATTCTACCTGATGTTTGGGAGGATTCCCAGGCTGCCTGTTGACCTTGTTTTTCGGAAAGTTCTTCACGATGATGCCGTTTGCGACTACCACTCTTATGTCAAATCACTGGTTGAAGATCTGCGTTCTGTCATGTTAATGGCTGAGAAGAGCACCAATGCAGAGCAGAAACATCAATGTGACCAGTACAACAAGAGAGCCAAGGGTCACCCCCTGTCAGTTGGAGATCAGGTCTTGGTGGCGAACAAGGGAGCCAGAGGAAAGTGGAAGCTTTCTGATAAATGGGAGCCTGTGATGTACACGGTGGTTGCATCCAAACCTGCTCTCCACATTTATCGAATTAGAGATCGGCATGGCAATGAGCGTGTGGTGCATCGCAACCTCCTTCTTAATGTGAACTTTTTACCTATGGGAATGACCTTGGATGACAATGTGAACCGCCATGCTGACAGTGTGGTTGGAGTTCCCCCTGTTTCTGACCTACACGAAACAGAATGTTTTAGCGAGGCTCCAAGTGCTGTTCCTACTGAGCCTTCCCTACCAGACTCCCTGTCCTGCAGTGATGGGGAGGACCGTACTGCATCATGGGTTCAGGATGTGTCCTCGGCCCCATCAGTTGTAAATAATGACCTGCCTCATGACTCGGAGAACTCCTCTATGGACACTGGAGTACTGGCGACTGCTGGTTCCTTACCTCATCTTCCTGATGATGCTGGTGTTGTTCATCCTCCAGACAGTGTGGGAGGGGATGTTGTTCACCGCCTAACTTCACGTTTTGGGAGGGTTATTAAACCAGTTTGTCGCTTGATAGAATCCATGGCTGTCATTAAGGAAAATGTTCAGCCTGTTATTGATGTGTGATTTTCCAAATTTTTGTGTATGATTCCTGCCATTGACTAGGATCTTTTTTTTTTTTTTGGTTTGAATAAGCTTCAGTAACATATGTGTTCATTCTGTATAGGGAGGGGTGTAAAAGGCACCTCTTGTTGTCCATGGGATACCATGAGATCTCGCTGAGCGTCGAACGATCTCTGGTCTCCTGACCCTATTGTAGGGTAGCTATTATCAGAGAGTCAGAGTCAGAGTCAGAGAGTCTTTATTGTCATTTGCACCGCATGTGGTACATGAGATGAAAACGAGATTATGTACACGAGGTCCCAGTTACATCCAACAACAAATGAAAGAGAAAAACAGTAATAACATCTAGAACTAACTAAGAAAAGCATCAACTAGTAATACACTAAGCTTAATATAGTGGGAATAAACAGCAGCACGAACATGAGTTTGTATGAGCAGATGGTCACAGATGAACACAGATGAATACAGCAACAAGAAAACAGATCAGCATCAGTATGATGTGATATTTTGCAGTGTTTATTTTTTATTTTATTTTTATTTATTCATGAGTCTAACAGCCTCAGGGTAGAAGCTGTTCCTCAGTCTAGTGGTTCTACACTTGATGCTCCTCAACCTCCGTCCTGAGGGGAGTGGGGCAAAGAGTGAGTGTGCTGGATGAGTGAGGTCTTTCATGATGCAGGTGGCTCTTTTCCTGCATCTGGAGGTGTAAATGTCTGTGATGGTGGGGAGACTGACTCCAACAGACTTCTGTGCAGCCTTCACCACTCTCTGCAGAGCTTTCCTCTCTTCAACTGTGCAGCCTCCATGCCACACGTTGATGCTGGAGCACAGGATGCTCTCCACTGCACACCTGTAGAACGAGGTGAGAACTGGGCTGCTCAGACCAGCTCGTCTCAGCCGTCTGAGGAAGTAGAGTCTCTGATGACCTTTCTTGATCAGGCTGGTGGTGTTGTTGCTCCAGCTGAGGTTATCATTCATGTGTACACCCAAGTATTTGTAGCTGGAGACCACTTCCACTGCAGACCCACCTATTTTCAGTGGGGCATGGGTGTGTTTGTTCCTTCTGAAGTCCACAATCATCTCCTTTGTCTTCTTCACATTCATGTGAAGATTGTTCTCTTTGCACCAGCTCTCCAGGTGTTCCACCTCCTGTCTGTAGCTGGACTCATCATTGTTTGTAATGCATCCCACCACCGCTGTATCATCTGCAAACTTAACAATATGACAGCCTGGAAGTGTGGCTGTACAATCATATGTGAGCAGAGTGAACAGAAGGGGGCTCAGCACACATCCCTGAGGAGAGCCAGTGCTGAGGGTTATGGTGGAGGAGGAGAAGTTGTGGATCTTCACGGACTGTGGTCTGTCTGTTAAGAAGTCTAGTACCCAGTTACAAATAGAGGGGCTTAGTCCAAGTGTAGATAGTTTGTCTATCAGAGTTTGGGGGATCATGGTGTTGAAGGCAGATGTGAAGTCCACAAAGAGCAGACGCACGTATGAGTCCTTCTGATCCAGGTGGGTGAGAGCAGTGTGGACCACGGAAGAAATGGCGTCCTCTGTTGATCGGTTCTCACGGTATGCGTATTGATGAGGGTCCTCATTGATGTTGACGGTTGCCTTGATGTGGGACATGACCAGTTTCTCAAAACATTTAGCGACTATCGGGGTGAGGGCCACCGGTCTATAGTCATTCAGACCAGTCACTGTGGAGCTCTTTGGGACTGGGATGATGGTCGCGGTCTTCAGGCAGGTGGGAACTAACTCCAGTGCAAGTGAGGTGGTGAAGATGTCAGCCAGCACCTCACAGAGCTGGTCCGCACATTCCTTCAGAACTTTCCCTGGGATGTTGTCTGGTCCGGTTGCTTTATGAGGATTAATCTTTCTGAGACTGCCTCTCACTTCTGCTACGGACACCCTGAGATGCTCTTCATCTGGTGATGAGGTGAGTCTGGTGCTAGCAGGTCTGTTTGGATCATCAAAACGTGCATAAAACTTATTGAGGGCATCAGGCAGAGATGGGTCCCTGGGGCATTGTTTGTTTTTGCCTTTGTAATCTGTTATGCATTTAATACCCTTCCACATGCTCCATGGGTCTTGTGAGGTGAACTGTCCCTCGATCCTCTGTGCATACGTGGCCTTGGCCATACGTGACCCATTATGCTGATGTATTACTTTGTTACAGAACACAAAATATTTGTACTGATACTGTCTAACACTGTTTTTTTATTTTGTGTAATTCTAGGGGGGTGAATGTAACCTGGTTGTATTTCTCCTTTGTTATAATTACACAAAATGTCTTTTTGTATTGTTGTATTATTGTATAATGTTTATTACCTGACTGAAACACCACTATCATTATTTTAGCCATGTTTCTTTAAGATCGGAAGCCCCTCCTTTTTATTTCTTCTTCTGTGGTTTTGTCTTTAAATTGTTTGCGCCCCTTAGACTCTCCCCTTTTGTCACGTTGTCCTGTGGGAGAGGTGCGTGCTCTTTATTTTTCATCTATTTATAGATTTATTAAGTTAATTGTTATGTACTTTTGTTCTATGTAGGACTTGGAGTGGGCAGCTTCTAACACGGTTGTTTTGTGTGTTTCATGTCTGTCAGGTATGTTTTATAAGAATGTGCCCGTTTTGTCACGTTGTCCTGTGGGAGAGGACTTTGAGTGGGCAGCTTCTAACACGGTTGTTTTGGGTGTTTCATGTCTGTCAGAATAAACCAAGTCATCCTGTTAAGCCAAACCGTGTCACGGACTGATCAATTCATAAACCAGCACAACGCAGAAAGGATCCGGTTACATATAGATAGATAGATATATAATAATAATAATAATAATAATGAATTCAATTTATAACGCACTTTTCATTAATGAAAATCTCAAAGTGCTACACGGTGCAACAGAAATTAAATGTCAATAAAACAAGTAATAAAACAAGTAAAATCAATAACAGTATCAACTAAGAACAAAAGTAGAATCATGAGGAGGTAGAGTATGCTCGGTTGAAAAGAAAGGTCTTCAAGCCGCTCTTAAAGTCAACCACAGACTGTGGGACCCTCAGACAGTCAGGAAGAGAGTTCCACAGGCGGGGGGCAGCCACACTGAAAGCCCGGTCTCCCATGGTCCTTAATTTGGTTCTCGGAATGTGAAGGAGATTACTGTTCTGTGACCGCAGCGACCGGGTGGATGAGTGTGGAATAAGAATATCCTTCAGATAATCTGGTGAAGCTCCATGTAAGCATTGATGTGTAATGAGAGCAGTTTTGTACTGAATTCTGTAGGCGACAGGAAGCCAATGAAGGTTATGAAGAATGGGCGTAATATGTTCAAATTTACGAACTCGCAACAAGATCCTTGCAGCACTGTTTTGAATATATTGAAGTTTCTGAAGGTTTTTGCCAGGGATTCCAATAAACAGGGAGTTGCAGTAGTCGAGCCTGGAGGAGACAAAAGCATGGACGAGCTTCTCAGCATCGGAAAAAGTTAGGGATGGGCGAAGTCTAGAGATGTTTCGAAGATGGAAGAAGCAAGTTTTAAACAGAAGCTTAATGTGATTTTCAAATGTAAGATTGGAGTCCATTTTTATTCCAAGATTAGTAACAGAGGTGGAGAGGGGGATGTCTTGTCCAGAAAAGGAAAGTGTTGTTATAGTAGATGTCTGTACCTGGTGAGGGGTGCCAATCAGTATGGCCTCGGTCTTGGAGCAGTTTAATTGAAGAAAGTTCTGATTCATCCATGCCCTAATTGCCTCCAGGCAGGCAGAGAGGGCAGTGAGTGAAGATGGAGATGACAAGGTGGAAGATGAGGATGCTCCAGTCCTGATGTAAAGCTGTGTATCGTCGGCATAACAGTGAAAAGAAATGTTGAACTGATTAATAATTTGACCTAAAGGCAGCATGTAAAGGGAAAACAACAGGGGCCCCAGAACCGACCCCTGAGGGACACCACAGGAGACAGAGACTGTCTGGGACGTGGCGTTGCCAAGACTAACACATTCCAGCCTATTGGAGAGGAAAGATTTAAACCAGTCCAGGACGGTGTCACAGAGACCGACCTCCACATGAAGACGGTGGAGGAGGATACTATGGTCCACAGTGTCGAAGGCTGCAGTGAGGTCAAGGAGGACAAGGATGGAGGGAGAGCCAGTGTCAGCAGCCAAGAGGACATCATTAGTAACTCTCAGCAGTGCAGTCTCAGTACTGTGAGCTGCCCTGAATCCAGACTGGAACTTCTCATACAGGGAGTGTTGTTGTAAGTGATCCTGCAGCTGAGCAGCAACTGCTTTTTCCAGCACTTTAGACAGAAAAGGGAGGTGTGAAATTGGGCGGTAATTAGAAAAAATGTCGGGATCCAAATTAGATTTTTTCAGAAGAGGCCTAATGATGGCAGTTTTTAGAGGCAGTGGAACATGACCAGATATATATAGATATAATAATAATAATAATAATAATGAATTCAATTTATAACGCGCTTTTCATTAGTGAAAATCTCAAAGCGCTCCATACATTGAATGCTACACACATTCATACACAGGTAGCAGCAGACTACCATGCAAGGTGCTTTCCAGTCCTACCGGGAGCAACTCGGGGTTAAGTGTCTTGCCCAAGGACACAACAACACATGGTGTGGGGAACCGGCATTCGAACAGCCAACCTTCCGATCGGGGGACGACTGCCATTACCACTACGCCACGGCCGCCCCTATATATCTATATATAGATATATAGATATATAATAATAAGTAAACAGACTTCAGCCTACCATAGTGCATTAACCTTTAACTCAAAATAAAATAGACTTCAGTTTTTTTAACATATTGTTTCATGTTTAGTAAAAAATATAAAAAAATCGATTTTGGGGCTTTTAGAATCTATTTTGAATCGCCAGGACTATGAATCTAGATTCTTTAAATAATCAATTTTTTTTCCTTTACCCCTAATATATATACTGTATATATAAGGGGTGTAACGGTACGCTAAAATCACATTTACGGTTTGGTTCAATTACAAGGAGGATTAGGTTTGGTTAATTTTCGGTACAAAAATGGACAAAATAAAGACTTATACAATTTTTATTTTTAAAATGTGTCAAGTAAACAATACATTTGTATAAAAATAAATAAAAGCAACCCATTTGGATGATATTTTAAATAAACGGCATACTTTACAATAAATAAACTATACTAACAATTAGGGATGCACCAATCCACATTTCTTACATCCGATCCGATATTGATTCCTAAATCTGGGTATCGACCAATACCGATACTTTACCGATCCGATATTGGTGTTCAGGTATAGGAGGCTGTAATAATTAAGTTCTTTAAGGGAGAGCATGTATGTTGCACAAAACTCTGACTTCTTTCTTAACATTGTGTGAGGTAAACCCAGAGAAGACACTCTGAGCCTCACTACAGTAATACCCAAAATAATTGGCATACAAGAGGGATGTCGCTACCACAGACGTCCTTCTGACTCATGGTGCAGCCCAGAACACTAGTCTAAAATACTGCTAAGCATTATGGGAAATCAACACAGTCCCCATTTTTTAGTTTTATTTTTGATTGTGGCACTATGAGTTGTAATTCTTGTTGAATTTGATCAACGGATACAGATTTAAACTATAATTGAACACTAGTATACCCCTAAGCATTCTGGGAAATCCCGTTTTTTAGTTTCGTTTTTGATTGTGGCACTGAGTTGTAATTCTTGTTGGTTTTGATCAACAGATACAGATTTAAACAATACTGTACATTGAATTTACATTTATAAACTCAATGCATAGTTTAAATGCATGGTTGCACCATGAGTCAGAAGGACGTCTGTGGAAGAGACCTACCTCTTGTATGCTATTAGTTTGTGAATTAAGGCTCCGGCAGAGCTCAGCGTACTGCCTGTACGCCACTAAACGCGCGCATTCTGTGCGCACGCCTTCGTTGGCACAGCTCTGCTTTAGTTCTTGCGTTAAATGCTCGCGTTTTTGCTCCAAATTCTTGTTGTAATTTGAGCAGCTACATGTAGAGCGTCTAACTACGGGACAAACTGAGGCCGCTGATTGGTCATTTGCTGACACGCCTACTCAATTGATTGACAGGTCAAGTGGGAGACAAAAAAAATGTATGAGCTAGCTCGGCTGTAGCCGCTACGGTGTTTCTAAACTTTATATGTTAATAAAAAGTTCTAAAAAATAAAAATAAAAACAGGGAGCCTTGGTCCTGCAGCCCACAACCCACCAGGAAATATTTCGATGTGAGGATTTCACTTGTTTCTCACCTGAATATCTTCTTAATTGTCCACAGGTGTCTTCCTCTTGTCTCATTAGTGATCAGTATTTAGTCTCTGTGACTTCACATGAAGAG
>JBBPBX010022713.1:22648-41158 GCA_038048925.1 Garcialebias charrua
AACTCAGAAAAAGCTAGAAGCAGCAGAAAAATGAAACAAAATTGCCTTACTTTGACTGAAGTGTAGGTAGACAGATGTTTTTCTCATGATCAAACCTGCATCTGATGGAACTGCTTAGCCATTGCTCAACAATGAATGTTGGGAGCATTTACTTTTCCACTGTCATGCGCAGTGTCACGCCCATGCCCAACTAACAACAGCCAAGGGGCAATCCCCTCCCCCACCTCGCCGATTGCCGTGTGTGACGCAGTTACGCCGTAGCTCGATTATATACTTGTAATGGGGCTCGTTCGTAGGTCACGTATTTTCTGCCGTACGTCGATGGCATTCTTCTACTTTGGCTCGTTCGTAGGTCCCGTGGTTCGCAGGTCGGTGGAGTCGTAGGTCGGGGGTTCCCTGTACTTGGATAAATCCGCAGACAACCCCGATGTTTCAAGCCAAATTAACGTGGCCGGATGATTTTATTGTGTCTTCTGTGTACACCACGCGACGGTGAGTCGTTAGTTTATGTATTTGGGTTGCTTTTTATGTATAAATGCGGTGGCGAGACGCCCGTGTATTTGAGATTTAAAAGTGGTGTGTTAGGGATTAAAGATCATTCTCTTTTTTGTTAATTTCGTGGCCGAATAGAATATATCTACGTAAAGTATTAAATAAATCCTTTGATTTTTGTAATTTCATCCTCTTAGGATCATTTTAGTTACTTTTCATTAAATCTGTTGACTGCCTATAGAAATTTTGATAACAGTTTAGTCCTGTGTATATTAGTTACTTTTCATTAAATCTGTTGACTGCCTATAGAAATTTTGATAACAGTTTAGTCCTGTGTATAAAGTAATGCTATTTTTTGTTTTGTTTATGACCTTGTTTAGGTCAGGTTTTTTTTCACCCCCTGTTCCCACCCAGGATGGCATTGGCAAGCTACCGGACCACCACAGCTGTGCGGTAGGACTTAAATTGCACCAAACTATTTGTTTTTTTCTGGACATATTACCCTGGATCATGAACTACAAACTACCAGATTATTGATTGATGGACCTTTAATCATCCGGGATTCAAGAACCGATTTAAAATAGAAAAAAAAGAACTCTTGGGTGTAATCAGGGTCTGTTTTGTTGTGTGTATTTTTTGTCTATTGGTTATAGTCAAAGAAAATGATTATTTTTACAAACAATATTATTATAAATACCTTCCTGTCTATTGGTTATACTCAAAGAAAATGATTATTATTACAAACAATATTATTATAAATACCTTCCTAAGTCTATAGTACAATACAAACAACTTAAAACTTGCTTCTTGTCTGATGGTGTTTTATTTTAGAATTAGCGGTTTAGAATTAGCTTCCCCTAATTTTCATAAGACATTAGTGCTTTTGAAATTGTGGACCTAAATAAATTAATTAGTGCTTTAGAAATAGTGGAACTAATTTTTGGGTTAGTGCTGCCCAGCACTGTAAATACGTAAAGTATCATTCATTCATTCATTCAACCTTTATTTATACAGGCTAGCCTCGTTGAGTCACAGGGACTCATTTACAAGAGGGACCTGTCTCACTCACACCAAACAACCATCCACTCTCACACTCACACATCATTATTATTATTATTATAATTTTGAGCCTATTTCATCTACTTCCTGCGGCAACAGGAAATGCCACCTCTGCCATTTTACGGTTAGCTCCAACCTCGAAACCCTGCTTTGAAGGACTGTTTCTCCCATAAGAGATTGCCTCATACGGATAAATGAGCTGGAAACGCTCGGTGAACTCTGTGGGCATCTCAGGCGGAGCAACAGCCGCCGATCGCTCCGCTGCATCCCACCACGCATCCCACCATGCCAGCCGACACCACCAGCTAATGGGATGAGCTAAGGCTACACGTAGCTAATGACGGAACTAACTCCACACCGAGCCGACACAAGCGGCGGCGAGACTCGCCTGCTGCAGCCGGAGCTCGCCTGATGTCCTCAGATGAACACCAAACTAACATGCTAAAACACAGAGAAAGCTGCGCAGCCTTTTTGGATGTACGACACAGAGCTAACGGAGTGCTAAAATGCCTTTTAGAGAGACGACACCGAGCTAAGTCGGTGGGGCTAACATGCTAATGCGGCGCAGCCTGTTGGGAGGGATACCACGGAGAAACGGCTCCCAGTAAGTTAAAATCTTTTTTTCCTCATGATTGCTCCAAATGTATGGAGTTAACAAGCTAACAGTCCTTCCTGTAAACAGTTTGGACCGAGTGGAGCAGCACGAAGTTGCAGAGCTCGGGCGTGCAAGGAGCTAACATGCAAACAGACGAGACAAGCTTGATCAGCAAGTAAGAAATTATATTTTTATTTTTTAGCCCTGTATGTGTGTTTTGAGAATTATGTAGCTTTTTTAGGATAGGCGAAGTGCTTGGTAACTTTGTAACTGTTCATTACCTACATGTACATGCTCAGTGGCGGCTCGTGCGATATATACAGGTAGTCCCCGATTTACGAGATTTCGTCTTACGAGCACCTTGCAGGAACGGAACTCGCTTGTAAGTTGGGGACCACCTGTATATATATTAAGGATGTAACGGTACACGTGGGTGTACCGAACCGTTTCGGTACGGCACGTTCGGTTCAGTCCACCTGCGTGCCGTTTTGGTTATTTTTTCACTCATTAAATGTTATTAACGGGAGAATTTATGCGTCGCGGAACTAAAATTCCTACCTGTGTTTCAGCACGGCGCTATTATCTTGCAGCACGCGCAGGCACAGCATTTAGTAGCCTAGCATCTCGTTGCGGTTTCCTGTTTGGGAACGTTATGGCTTCCTTGTTAAAAGACGAGCGCAAATCCAAAGCTGTGTGTGGACATTGCTTCACGGAGATGGGATCTGCAGCAGCAACATGTCTAACTTGTTAACACACTTGAAACAACGTCATCCCAATGTGAACATCTTCTACAAGCAAGAAAAGCAGCTTGGTGCAAAGACTGCTAACACCAGCATTTAAACTAAAAAAAGGCGTTCAATACAAGATCGACTGGACTTTATTTGTTGCAGAAGGCGTTTCGCTTCTCATCGGAGAATCATTTAAACAACCTTCATCAGGTACCGGTAATTCAAATCGGTCCAGAGCAATAACACAAGCTGTAGGAGTTTTTAAAGCTCTGGATCTACGTCTGAATGTTGTTGATGCGCCAGCTTTAAAGTTACTGAGCCTTGCTACAACATCCATCACATCAACACTTCAGCCAAAAAGTTCAGCACTTCATGAAAAAGTTAAAACTGATATAGTCAATAAGCCCTGGAGCAGATTAAAGCTCTGCCCTGATGATGATGATGATGATGATGATGATGATGATGATGATGATGATGATGATGATGATGATGATGATGATGATGACCGAGAGATTCAACCACCTCAACCGTTCAAGAAGAGGTATTGTTGTTATATTATTATTATCTAATTAACCTTTTTAATTTAAAATTATACTCTTATTAACTAATTTTTTTTACCTCTTTGTGTTTTATTTAGTAGCTGTCTTCTTCCTCTTCAGGGAAATCCACCAGATCACCTGCAGCTACGAAGTGTGTGATGACTGAACAGTGAACTTTTCCAGGGTCCTGTCCCACCTGGGGGAGCAGGTCCAAGAAGAGGTTGTGAGTAATGAGGACAAATACAGCCATACTGCTGCTACTGTTGTTATTGAGATTATTTTCTCCACTACTGGAGATATTCATTGCAACTAGATCTGTGCTTTTAGCAGAAAATGTGGACAAGTTGGTCTTTTTGAAAAAAACTTTAAACTTGATTACCTGTATTTAGATTGTAAACAGTCTGTTGCTGCTTATTGTTCTGGTTCTGCCTGTTATTGTATTTAAGATTTTTATTATTGTTAGTAGGGATGAGGTCGATCCGATCCAGTATCGGTATCCAATACCAACATAATTTAAGTATCGGATATCGGAACCAACCTGCCGATATTTCCGATACTTTCTAGATGTCAGAGAGCACGTATATTGCACCATACTCTGTGACTTCTGTCTTAACATTGTGTGAGGTAAACCCAGAGAAGACACTCTGAGCTTCACTACAGTCAAGGCCCCGGCAGAGCTCAGCGTAATGCAGTACGCCGTACGTACGCAGAGGCACAAGCGTAGCCCCGCAGGGCACGAATGCGCACGTTGTCTCACAATAAATTGCCCGGTGCCGGACTTTTTTTTATGTTACACAAATGAATTAAATTCCTCTTCTTCATCGCTGATCAGGACTTTTATTTTGTTTTTTTGCCAAAAGTCAAGTAATCGCTTCCTCCTCCGCTAACTCCATGACTGAAATGAATGAATTTGGTACAAGCGAATAATAACTCATGTCCTACATGGCTGCGCGACGTTCTAATGTCATGATCCGCGCAGGAGCTGGACTCACTGGACTCACTGGACGCCAGGACCGGTTCTAGCTGGAATCTGGACCAGGCTCCCAAAGGGGACCCTTGGTGCAGACAAAGCTCAAAGCAGACCAGCAGATCATGACACCATGGGAGGACAATGCTCAATTAACGTCATGTGCAAGGACTTTCCTTTGCAGCAACCCAGCTCCTTCTCATGTGAAGTCAGGAACCCAACTGCCTCTTCATGTGAAGTCACAGAGACTAAATACTGATCACTAATGAGACAAGAGGAAGACACCTGTGGACAATTAAGAAGATATTCAGGTGAGAAACAAGTGAAATCCTCACATCGAAATATTTCCTGGTGGGTTGTGGGCTGCAGGACCAAGGCTCCCTGTTTTTATTTTTATTTTTTAGAACTTTTTATTAACATATAAAGTTTAGAAACACCGTAGCGGCTACAGCCGAGCTAGCTCATACATTTTTTTTGTCTCCCACTTGACCTGTCAATCAATTGAGTAGGCGTGTCAGCAAATGACCAATCAGCGGCCTCAGTTTGTCCCGTAGTTAGACGCTCTACATGTAGCTGCTCAAATTACAACAAGAATTTGGAGCAAAAACGCGAGCATTTAACGCAAGAACTAAAGCAGAGCTGTGCCAACGAAGGCGTGCGCACAGAATGCGCGCGTTTAGTGGCGTACAGGCAGTACGCTGAGCTCTGCCGGAGCCTTAATTCACAAACTAATAGCATACAAGAGGTAGGTCTCTTCCACAGACGTCCTTCTGACTCATGGTGCAACCATGCATTTAAACTATGCATTGAGTTTATAAATGTAAATTCAATGTACAGTATTGTTTAAATCTGTATCTGTTGATCAAAACCAACAAGAATTACAACTCAGTGCCACAATCAAAAACGAAACTAAAAAACGGGATTTCCCAGAATGCTTAGGGGTATACTAGTGTTCAATTATAGTTTAAATCTGTATCCGTTGATCAAATTCAACAAGAATTACAACTCATAGTGCCACAATCAAAAATAAAACTAAAAAATGGGGACTGTGTTGATTTCCCATAATGCTTAGCAGTATTTTAGACTAGTGTTCTGGGCTGCACCATGAGTCAGAAGGACGTCTGTGGTAGCGACATCCCTCTTGTATGCCAATTATTTTGGGTATTACTGTAGTGAGGCTCAGAGTGTCTTCTCTGGGTTTACCTCACACAATGTTAAGAAAGAAGTCAGAGTTTTGTGCAACATACATGCTCTCCCTTAAAGAACTTAATTATTACAGCCTCCTATACCTGAACACCAATATCGGATCGGTAAAGTATCGGTATTGGTCGATACCCAGATTTAGGAATCAATATCGGATCGGATGTAAGAAATGTGGATTGGTGCATCCCTAATTGTTAGTATAGTTTATTTATTGTAAAGTATGCCGTTTATTTAAAATATCATCCAAATGGGTTGCTTTTATTTATTTTTATACAAATGTATTGTTTACTTGACACATTTTAAAAATAAAAATTGTATAAGTCTTTATTTTGTCCATTTTTGTACCGAAAATTAACCAAACCTAATCCTCCTTGTAATTGAACCAAACCGTAAATGTGATTTTAGCGTACCGTTACACCCCTTATATATACAGTATATATATTAGGGGTAAAGGAAAAAAAATTGATTATTTAAAGAATCTAGATTCATAGTCCTGGCGATTCAAAATAGATTCTAAAAGCCCCAAAATCGATTTTTTTATATTTTTTACTAAACATGAAACAATATGTTAAAAAAACTGAAGTCTATTTTATTTTGAGTTAAAGGTTAATGCACTATGGTAGGCTGAAGTCTGTTTACTTATTATTATATATCTATATATCTATATATAGATATATAGGGGCGGCCGTGGCGTAGTGGTAATGGCAGTCGTCCCCCGATCGGAAGGTTGGCTGTTCGAATGCCGGTTCCCCACACCATGTGTTGTTGTGTCCTTGGGCAAGACACTTAACCCCGAGTTGCTCCCGGTAGGACTGGAAAGCACCTTGCATGGTAGTCTGCTGCTACCTGTGTATGAATGTGTGTAGCATTCAATGTATGGAGCGCTTTGAGATTTTCACTAATGAAAAGCGCGTTATAAATTGAATTCATTATTATTATTATTATTATTATATCTATATATATCTGGTCATGTTCCACTGCCTCTAAAAACTGCCATCATTAGGCCTCTTCTGAAAAAATCTAATTTGGATCCCGACATTTTTTCTAATTACCGCCCAATTTCACACCTCCCTTTTCTGTCTAAAGTGCTGGAAAAAGCAGTTGCTGCTCAGCTGCAGGATCACTTACAACAACACTCCCTGTATGAGAAGTTCCAGTCTGGATTCAGGGCAGCTCACAGTACTGAGACTGCACTGCTGAGAGTTACTAATGATGTCCTCTTGGCTGCTGACACTGGCTCTCCCTCCATCCTTGTCCTCCTTGACCTCACTGCAGCCTTCGACACTGTGGACCATAGTATCCTCCTCCACCGTCTTCATGTGGAGGTCGGTCTCTGTGACACCGTCCTGGACTGGTTTAAATCTTTCCTCTCCAATAGGCTGGAATGTGTTAGTCTTGGCAACGCCACGTCCCAGACAGTCTCTGTCTCCTGTGGTGTCCCTCAGGGGTCGGTTCTGGGGCCCCTGTTGTTTTCCCTTTACATGCTGCCTTTAGGTCAAATTATTAATCAGTTCAACATTTCTTTTCACTGTTATGCCGACGATACACAGCTTTACATCAGGACTGGAGCATCCTCATCTTCCACCTTGTCATCTCCATCTTCACTCACTGCCCTCTCTGCCTGCCTGGAGGCAATTAGGGCATGGATGAATCAGAACTTTCTTCAATTAAACTGCTCCAAGACCGAGGCCATACTGATTGGCACCCCTCACCAGGTACAGACATCTACTATAACAACACTTTCCTTTTCTGGACAAGACATCCCCCTCTCCACCTCTGTTACTAATCTTGGAATAAAAATGGACTCCAATCTTACATTTGAAAATCACATTAAGCTTCTGTTTAAAACTTGCTTCTTCCATCTTCGAAACATCTCTAGACTTCGCCCATCCCTAACTTTTTCCGATGCTGAGAAGCTCGTCCATGCTTTTGTCTCCTCCAGGCTCGACTACTGCAACTCCCTGTTTATTGGAATCCCTGGCAAAAACCTTCAGAAACTTCAATATATTCAAAACAGTGCTGCAAGGATCTTGTTGCGAGTTCGTAAATTTGAACATATTACGCCCATTCTTCATAACCTTCATTGGCTTCCTGTCGCCTACAGAATTCAGTACAAAACTGCTCTCATTACACATCAATGCTTACATGGAGCTTCACCAGATTATCTGAAGGATATTCTTATTCCACACTCATCCACCCGGTCGCTGCGGTCACAGAACAGTAATCTCCTTCACATTCCGAGAACCAAATTAAGGACCATGGGAGACCGGGCTTTCAGTGTGGCTGCCCCCCGCCTGTGGAACTCTCTTCCTGACTGTCTGAGGGTCCCACAGTCTGTGGTTGACTTTAAGAGCGGCTTGAAGACCTTTCTTTTCAACCGAGCATACTCTACCTCCTCATGATTCTACTTTTGTTCTTAGTTGATACTGTTATTGATTTTACTTGTTTTATTACTTGTTTTATTGACATTTAATTTCTGTTGCACCGTGTAGCACTTTGAGATTTTCATTAATGAAAAGTGCGTTATAAATTGAATTCATTATTATTATTATTATTATTATATATCTATCTATCTATATGTAACCGGATCCTTTCTGCGTTGTGCTGGTTTATGAATTGATCAGTCCGTGACACGGTTTGGCTTAACAGGATGACTTGGTTTATTCTGACAGACATGAAACACCCAAAACAACCGTGTTAGAAGCTGCCCACTCAAAGTCCTCTCCCACAGGACAACGTGACAAAACGGGCACATTCTTATAAAACATACCTGACAGACATGAAACACACAAAACAACCGTGTTAGAAGCTGCCCACTCCAAGTCCTACATAGAACAAAAGTACATAACAATTAACTTAATAAATCTATAAATAGATGAAAAATAAAGAGCATGCACCTCTCCCACAGGACAACGTGACAAAAGGGGAGAGTCTAAGGGGCGCAAACAATTTAAAGACAAAACCACAGAAGAAGAAATAAAAAGGAGGGGCTTCCGATCTTAAAGAAACATGGCTAAAATAATGATAGTGGTGTTTCAGTCAGGTAATAAACATTATACAATAATACAACAATACAAAAAGACATTTTGTGTAATTATAACAAAGGAGAAATACAACCAGGTTACATTCACCCCCCTAGAATTACACAAAATAAAAAAACAGTGTTAGACAGTATCAGTACAAATATTTTGTGTTCTGTAACAAAGTAATACATCAGCATAATGGGTCACGTATGGCCAAGGCCACGTATGCACAGAGGATCGAGGGACAGTTCACCTCACAAGACCCATGGAGCATGTGGAAGGGTATTAAATGCATAACAGATTACAAAGGCAAAAACAAACAATGCCCCAGGGACCCATCTCTGCCTGATGCCCTCAACACAACTTCCTTCAAACATCTCTTTTAAAGATTTTAAATTAAAAAATGTCTCAAAAGTCGACAAGATCGAAGAAGGACGCTGAGAAGGATGACGCTGGCCTAATAACCCTCGAGGCAATTACCTCGCTGCTTGAGGAGCACCGCGCGGCGCTGTCAGCTGAGTTTAAACAAACTTTTCACCAGCTGGATCTCAAACTGGACCAGACTCGGCTCGCGGTGGAGGAACACGGCCAGCGTGTGTCATCACTGGAACTTGTCACTAACGACCTGAGCCAGCGCATGTCGGAGGTGGAAAACACCTGCTCAACTCTGCAGGAGGAAAACGCCAGGCTAAAGTCTAAACTAGCAGATTTAGAAAGTCGAAGCAGACGGCAAAATATTCGTGTGCTGGGTTTACCGGAGTCTATTGAGAGCGGACGTCTTACAGACTTCTTTTCCAACCTGCTGTGCGACATCTACGGGCGTGACACGCTTCCTTCTCCACCCGAACTGGACCGGGCCCATCGAACCCTCGCCCCGAAACCCGCCTCGGACCAGCGGCCGCGCCCGGTTATCCTGCGAGTGCACCGGGTCCAGGTGAAGGAGCTCCTGATCAGGGAGGCTCGACGCAGAGGCAGGCTTGAATACCAGGGGAAACCGGTGCGGATCGTGGAAGATTACAGCCCAGAAGTCCTTAACCAGCGAGTGGAATATAAGGACGTGATGGCTGCGCTGTACTCTTTGGGTTTAAAACCTGCTCTGCTTTTTCCTGCTCGACTCCGCGTGACTTTACCTGATGGAAACAGAAAGTGGCTGGGCTCGGTCGAGGAGGCGCAGAAGTTCATTGACACCTTTCAGGCTTCACAGCGCAAGTAACATTTAACTTTTCTTTGACTGATGAGCAACGCGCTGTTCCCGCACTGGCTTTGATTATTACACTAAACTATTGTTTACATGAGGTGACGAACAGATGAGCAGGACTCTGCTCATACTCTCATTATCTGAGACTTTTTAGTTTTTACTGCGGCTTTTTTGGTTTTGTATTTAAGCACATAAATAATTGAAGTATTCTTGTATAAAAATGGGTGAAATATATAATGTTTTCAATATATTATTTTGAACTATTAACATTTTTCCTCTTCTCGTTTACCTGTTGACTATCTTGAGCTGAATTTTGGGTTAGTCCTGGATTGATTGATAATTAATTTGAGATTAGGATTAATTTAACTTTAGGTTTGTATATGTGTGCGTGATTACCGGTACACATTTATGTGTATACATTTTTTTTGGCCTTGCATACCTTAAACTAGTTTGTGAGGTGCTTATAAAAAATAAAAATAAAAATATTTTTTTTAAATTCCCCCCCTCCCCTTTTATGATACTGGAGCCCTAGTTTAAAAGTTAGACAGGAGTTACCTCAGCCTTTACAGCACAAGTACAGTAATATTTAACTTTTCTTTTGACTGATGTGCAACGCGCTGTTCCCGCACTGGCTTTGTCTATGTTTAGACTAAACTTTTGTTTACATGAGGTGACGAACAGATTAGCAGGACTCTGCCCATACTCTGATTATCTTAGACTTTCCTTTTTTTGGTGGGGCTTTTTGGTTCTGTATTTAGGCACATAAATAATTGAAGTAGGCCTATTCATGTATAAAAATGGGTGAAATATATAATGTTTTCAATATATTATTTTGAACTATTAACATTTTTCCTCTTCCTGTATACCTGTTGACTATCTTGAATTGAATCTTGAATTGGTCTTGGACTGATTGAAGATTTAATTTAGGATTAGGATTAATTTAACTTTGTTTATATGTATGTGCGTGATCACACATCTATGTGTACATTTTTGGCCTTGCATGAGGTGCTTATACAATTTTTTTCCCTTTTATGATACTGGAGCACTAGTTTAAAAGTTAGACAGGAGACTTATTTTTAATTTTTATGGAGCTTGCTGCTTCTGTTTTTTGCAGCTGTCCAGGGTGGGAAAGGGAGGGGGTGGGGGGTCCATCACTGCCATTAATTTATATTTTCTTTCACTTTGCCAAGAACTGCACAGCCATCAACACATTAGACTGTATTACCTACCTTTCTTATACAAATTATTAGTAATATGAGTGGTCAGTTGGTGTTGTCAAGCTGGAACGTCAAAGGTTTGAACCACCCCGTCAAGAGAAGGAAGGTGCTTTCTCATTTAAAACAGTTAAAAACAGGCATTGCTTTCCTGCAGGAGACTCATATTAGAAGTGACGATAGCAAACGATTACTGCAAACATGGCACGGGCAGAGTTTCCATTCCTCCTTTCGAGCAAAGGCTCGGGGCGTCTCGATCCTCATCAGTCAAGACATTTCATTTGAACCATTTCAAGTTAACTCAGATAAATATGGTCGTTTTGTGATTGTTTCCGGTAAATTGTACAACACACCAGTAGTGCTAGTTAACGTTTATGCCCCAAATACGGATGATGTTGGTTTCTTTGAGAAATTATTTTCACTGCTCCCGGACCTAAACACATATTCATTGATACTCAGTGGTGACTTGAATTGCTGGTTGGATCCAGTTTTGGACAGATCCTCTACAAACCCTGCCACAGCCAGCAGGTCGTCCCACACTATTCGTGCCTTTTTATCTAAATATGGCCTGTGCGATGTATGGCGTTTTTTACACCCAGCTGAGAGAGAATATTCTTTTTTTTCTCATGTTCATCACTCGTACTCGAGGATCGATTACTTTTTCATAGACAACAAACTTCTTCCCTCTGTCCGTAGCTGTGACTACCACAGTATTGTCATCTCAGACCATGCACCTGTCACTCTGTCTCTGTCCCTCCCTGACATTCCTATAAGGAGTAGACAGTGGAGATTCAATTCAACGTTACTGTCAAACAATGATTTTGTTACATTTATAGAAAAAGAAATAACCTTCTTTCTATCCATAAACAGAACTCCTGGGATCCCATTGTCAACCGTTTGGGATACCCTTAAGGCCTATCTTAGGGGACAAATCATTTCATATACCGCCCGGCTGAGGCAAAAATCTCAAAAAGAAAGAACTGATTTAGCCCAGCAGATAAAAGAAATTGATCAACAATATGCTCAAAACAAATGCCCTAATCTGTACAAAAAAAAAGTAGAACTCAAAACTAAGTTTGATTTATTGTCTACATACTCAATAGAACAATCACTTTTGAAAAGTAAATCATCATTTTACATACATGGAGAAAAGTCAGGAAAACTACTGGCAAATCAGTTGAAGGGTGCCACGGCTAAACAAATCATCCCTAAGATCCAATTAAAGAACGGCACCATAACTCTAGATCATTTACAAATTAACAGAGCATTTAAGGACTTTTATTCCCATTTATATACTTCAGAATCTCAAACCAACAAGAATTTATCTTCTCAGTTTTTCGAAAAGACCAATATGCCAAAACTCACACCCAATCTGAAAGATGCACTGGAGATCACAATATCCCTGACAGAAATTGTGTCAGCTGTATCGGTAATGCAGTCTGGCAAATGTCCGGGTCCTGACGGCTTCCCTGCTGAATTTTTTAAGAAATTTTCTCCATTACTTTCCCCACTCTTACACTCGGTTCTCTTAGAGTCGTTTGACAAAGGATCCCTTCCGAAATCTTTCTTAGAGGCCTGCATTACCCTCATTGCAAAGAAAGTGTAGTGATATAGGCCTCTGTCTTGACCTTCAAGTACACCTCTCCACATCTCTCTGAAACTCTCAGTGTTACACCTTCTTGAAACTCTCAAGGAGTTTCTCAAGGACAAGTGGACTCTATATTGGTTAACAATTATTATGAATTAATGGACACTAATTAATCAGATTGAACTTTCTCTTTAATGTGTGTTAATTCAGAATTGATCTACAGTATATTTTTGTCATTTTTAATGATGATCTGTTACTTTCATGAGTTTTGACCTTCTGCTGGTTTTATGTCTGCAAAAGCGAGCAGGCTTTGATTCTAAGACACAGTTCAGGGTAAACTGTTAGCTGTTCAGCTTCCTTCTCTGTTTTGTCTATGAAGTTAGCCATAACATTTTCTGTGCTTGCAAGCAGGCCACCTGGCTGTTTATGTAAACAGTTTTCCTGTTGTCCGTCAAGAGACTTTCTACCTATGGAATTAAACTTCCATCTTTTATTTTGTTATAACCAGCCAATAGTTATTCAGGAGGTGGTTCAGATCCCGCCTCCCTATAAATGGGCACTTCCTGCATTTGCCTTTAGAGTTTCGAGGAGTACGAGCTGTCAACCTGCTCTCCTCCCTGGGAAAGCTGGAGTCGGCCCGGTCATATGTCAACGACCCACGTCTCCGCTAGGATCATAGCAAAGCCTTACTGTGATCCTGTCACTGTTCTGGAAGAATTTGTTTTCTAAAGTTTTATTTTGAAAGTGAGTCTGGGCGCTCGACTGTTGGTCCCTGCCGAGGGAGGCGAGTTCCTCGTATCGTGAATCAGCACACTCACGCTGAAGTCCAACTGGACGGCCACTGGACAAACCCATCCACGTGTGTGTCCACAAACTTCTCCACTCTTGTCTCCAAGAGACGAACCTCCAACAGGTAAAGAGCCGTGGTGTGTTTGAACGTGCGGGAGCCCAGCAATCTGCTCGTGTGGGGGAAACGGTGTCACCTAGTCTGGTTCAAAGTAAACAACTTTAGCTTAACTTAGCTCCAGAACTCCTTCCTCCTATTTCTTATTTTTCATAAGCTATTTAATATGTTTGTTTTCATCATGGTAAACTTTAAGTAATGTGCCAACAGAAAGGTCCAACTGTCTGTTTGTTTTAATTTGAATTCTTGTCAACGTAGTTATTAAATCAGAGCTAATATCGATACAAATGTTTATGTAATTTTTGTGATAGTTTCAATAAAAGGTCTATTTTTTGGTAGACCAATATAAATTGAAGTCTAAGCGTGAAATTACATTTACTGGCTAATCACATCGTTAGATTTGTTGATTTAATCTGAAAAAGTTGAGACCCCGCACTTTGGTGGCAGTTTGTGCAGATAAAATCTGCTCATACCTGCACGTCTAAACTATAGGTAAGTCAGTAAACTGACTAATAACTCCTATATTGTTACATATTGGTGGCCGCGTACTGGTCTTCTGAAAGATTAAATTGATAAGTTGTTTTTGTAGCTTATTTTTGTTGACGGTGTTTGTTGGCATTAGTTTGCATCCTGGTTGTGGACTTATAGAGTGGTTTTGGCTGGTGAGTGTCCGGGAGTTGCTGAGCGTGGCATTGTCTGGATTATTTTCCCGTTAGAATTATTTTTTCATTCACATTTGAACGTAATGCTTGAAGCTGCTGAGTGATAAATGTTTTGTCTGTGCTTGTGAGACGTTTCATTACGTGTCACGAGGCTGCGTGCATTTTTCATTGTGGTGACCGCCGTGTCACGATCCTGTTTCATTCTATTACATCTGCGATTTATTGTTGAAGGTCTGTTTCACTCTTTGCTGCTCCATTTTTACCTTTTTCTGTTACAACGTGTCTAGCCGAGGTTCGGGAAAACCCACTCGCTTGGACCGGATGTAGTCCGGTTCCGTTTGACGTAAAGTCCGTTGTTGTACACAGTTAGAGTGCTGCCTCCCCTGGGGGCGTGAGGGTTAGCTTGGTTGTGTTTCAGCTCATTGACAGTATTTTCTGCGGTGTAAAAATACGTTTATTTTGTGGAAGAGAGTCCAGAACCTTGGGTCGAGCTATAAGCTAAACGGTACCGAGAGACAAGATGGCTGCTTAAAACGCTGTGATTGGTCCATTGTGTGTCGCGTTCAAGAACGTTGGTTTCTGTAGACTCTGGTTGTCAGATTCATTTTTGCACACATTTCTGACGGTTTATTTGTGTTGTTTGAGTTCTATGCGCGTGATATCGTCGAAGACTGGCTTAACCGCGGTGTTTTGCGATATTTATGACTGTTTTAGAATGTTGAAAAGACCGTTCCACGCTTTTGTTCGACCGACCGCAGGTCCGTGAACACACCGCTCGAACGGCACGTCACTAGTGGGTGGCGTTAGGTTTGGAAGACACAATTTCCCATGAACACTTGGGTTTTAGAACTACAGTTCTGTCTTCGCTGTGATTGGTCGATTACGCTGTATGTGTTGACGCATGCGCAGTGGGTGAAGCCCCGCTCCTCGTCACTTTTTACTTCAGCTACTTGTCCCAGACGAGTTTCCGTGCTTGTTTGTCCATTACTGTCTTTAAAAAGACTGTTTAAACGCGGTGTTTTTGAGATTTTAATGGGTGGATTGAGCCGGTTGCTCTGAAAACTGCCGATCGCCATGTGACCAGGTCACGTGACACCGATTTTGCCGGTTTTATGAGGACCGACCTTGTTTCTTTTGAACGCAGTTTAAAAGTTTTCACAGTTCAACCGATTTTGCTCACATGATTTCGTTTTGTGAGCCTGGGTTCTAGAGCTTATCACGTTACGCTTTAGATCTGTCTGCTTGATGCTTTTCATCCGTGTTGGATGTCTGTGTGGGCTGAAAGCTACGGCTGCGCTCACTGGTGATAACAGCGCCTCTATAGCGGTCAGATAGAGAGATTACAGTCGCTGTGATAAACTCACTTCCAGCGCTGTGCCCCCTGCTGGTTACATTGAAAGACGCAGTCTTCAGGTAATTTGTACATGCTGACTGTTCCCGTTTCAGAAGAGGAACATTTTTGAGGATATTGTACTCACAGCACACTTTATTTTGATTTTCACATAAAATCAAATGTTGATGGCAGAACAGTTACACAGTTTAATACAGACATGTCTGTTTTTGATAAAATCTGACACTTTTATCATCAATTCTGTGCATAACTAGCTCTCTGTCCCTGTTTGTTTTGAACTGCGAGTTTAAAATAACACACATGAGGCGTTCTTTTGTTTTGATTTTCACAAAAATCTCACAACGACAGCCGTTTTTGTTTGACCTTGTCACAGGTCGACAAATTACTAGACATCACTGATTTTTATTTCATTTAACATCTTGGATGTTTTCTGAGCAGCTCATACACTTTGCATATTTGCAAGCTGCGATATGAGACCCACTTTATTTGATTTTTCACAGAACATCTGTACAAAGATGGACGTTCAAACAGGTGAACCACCTGAGGGGGGCTCCTCTCCTATCTATCCTAGATGGATGGATGGGGGCCTTGGGATTCCTGCCCGTGCTCCCCGCATTTTGGGGGAATCTGCCTCATCGTATGCTAATTACTTAGCTGCTAGGAACGTCCATCAGGATAAGTGGGAAAATCCCCTGTCATTCTACGACAGGCTAATCTCGGTCTACTCCGGGGGCAAAACTATTCCTGGACTAGAGGAAAATATGGAGTTTAAACGTCTTTTCATTATGAATCTTATGCCTTTTCAAATGAAATGTGTTCATTTCAAGGTTGATTGCAAAAAAGATTCTATGGAAGTGATAAGACAATATGCTGCGTCAGTTTTTGAGGCCGAAATACAACCTAGGATACCATCAGAGGGTTGTACAGGTCAAAAGGTCACATCCCACTCGCAGGAAGTAGTAGAGGTTCCCTCTCCTTCAAAGTGCGAGAGGTCACAGGTTTTTCATAATAACATACATCAGCATGGTGCTACGAGCTGTAGGAGTTCTGAACCCCCTGCCCCTCAGGTTGAAAACCTTGAGAGGAGCAGAGAACCACACAAGGTAGGTGTTCGCCCTCCAGATGAACCCAGATGGTCCGGATCGAACCAAAAGAGTTCTCTCATGGATCTCACTGTGGGTGAACTTCGAGAGATGTTGATGTCTGGGTACCGTGACCCTTTGAAAAGTGGTCTGTCCCGACATGTGCCCCCGAGAAGCGGCCCTCCTGCCCCTGCCCCGCTCGAGACATGCAATGAGTCACACATGCTCCAGATTATGGAAGCGGCGCCTCCGCGCGAGGACGTGACTGAGGATGTGGTTTGTTTGTCAAATGATTTGAATGTTACAGTGGTTGACCAAGCTGACACAACGTATGACGTTGTCCTTGATGATAACACAAACAACCTTGTTCCACCTGATGAAGCGACGCGCAGCACTGCCTTTTGCAACAACTCAGTGCACACAGTTGACAACAACAACGTCAACGCTGACATAAATGCTGACAGCAAACAAATTGCTGATGATCTGCGTCCTGAAAGTCCAGATGCTGACAGCAAGCAAATTGCTGAAAATCCACATCCTGACGGTCATGAGGCAGACAGCCATCATGATGCTGACAGCGACGATGATTACACGGACAGAGTCACACGTACACAGACACGTGTGGAAAAACCTGAACGGTTTCTGTGTCACTTTGTAAGAAGGGGTATAGCTAAGAGAGCTTACCTGCCACTCACATTGGAAGGGGTCCTAGAGCAAGAAGCACTCCTGGTTAGCGGCTCAGACGTGTCTGTCATGTCAGCCAAACTGTTTGAGGAGCTAAGGACCGCCGCTAACGATGTTGGCAGGCACATACCCTTTGTGAAATACACTTATGGTGAGCAACAAGGCCTCGCAAAGACGAGTACAACCCTGATAGCCATGGTTCACATGCAGATTGGCGAGATGTCACTATACCACCCGGTATATGTGTCTGAACTTGACTCACTCCGGGCTCCATTTGTGGTTGGCCAAGATTTTATAAATCGCTTTGAAGCGATTATAAATTATGGCACGCAGACAATGTGGGCCACAGTGAGCAGTCCACTGCCAGTCGTGGTACCTCCTCAAGGTCAGGAGACTGACTGTCTGACAACAGGTACCGCTGAGGTCACATGGGATTCCCCAAACGAGACCACAAACCCGGTAAGTGATCCTTCATATACAGGTGAGACAGAGGAGACTCAACAATTGGACCAGACTCTGGCCCATCACGAGGACCTCCTCTGCGAGCTAACACCTTCAGCACTCACTGAACACTACCTACCACTGGTAGAGGGAGGTGTGGTGATCCAAGGGTCCCACACCGATGACGCTGTACTGTCCTGTGGGACAGATAATTCGGCATACAGCCAAGCTTGCAGTGAAGTCTTGGTTCAAGGACATCTGAGCCCACAAGGTGACAGTCTACAACACTCTGACAGTCACTTGGACTTCATTGTTACTGATTTTGAGGACCCCTCCTTAAACGAAAGGGGGGCAGACTCACACTTCCTACCACAGGTAGAGGACGGTGTAGAGGTCCAAGGATCACGCACCGAGAACGCTGTGCTGTCCTCTGGGACAGGTAATTCAGTTATCAGCCAAGCTTTCAATGAAACCTTGGTTCAAGAGCATTTGAATCTAGAACTACTCAGAGATGACATAGTTCTTACAGACTCAAAGAGCACCTCTTCATTCATGAAGTGGGATGACATACATCACAACGACAGAGACACGCCTGCGACGGCGCCGACAGTTGTGACACACCTGCATTACGCAGAAAGAGGTAAACGTACAGAGATACGTTGGCCGAGACCTATAAGGTTCCTGTACAAGGTTCCCCATAAACTGCGCGAACAGCTTAAACTAAACAATGGCATCCTAACTCGTGCCCATGGACGGACGTCCACACCCGTGTGCTTGGTC
>JBBPBX010022714.1:0-30898 GCA_038048925.1 Garcialebias charrua
GTGTTGACTGGCAGAGCTTAACTGGCAGAACTTATGAGACCCTGGCCTCCTCCTCTCAGTGTCAGAAGTGCCACTAAGGTAGAGACACATTTATTTTATACAGCTTGCACCAGATGACACCATCCTGCTGCACAGAGCAGCTGCCTAGTTTTGATATTTAGGTTTTATTGAGGTTTGAAATAGTTGTTGGAGATTTGTAAATCTGCACCTTTGTAAGTCACTTTTTGTAAATAGTTAGTGTAAATGAGGGAGTTTTATATTGTTCAGTTCATTGTTTATTCGTTTCTTTAAAAAATATGGTGTGCTTTTCAAATATTGCGTCATTTTACTTTGATAAAATACTTTAATTAAATAAAACTAGCAACACATTACGTTCTGTTTTATTTACTTTAAAGAAGTGAGGAGTAGGGAGATGAAAAATTTTGTTTTTTGATACTGAGACTGGACGAGTAGCTCTCGGCAAACTGCCGACTTCAAAAGTAACTCTTGGTTCAAAAAAGGTTGGGCACCCCTGATTTAGGCACTCCTGCAATCGTCACACTTTTTCCTGTTAAAAACTGACTCCGGCCCCCCACCAGCGAAGGGAAAAGTTATGTGGCCCTCACAGGAAAAAGTTTGGGGACCACTGCCCTAAACGAAGGCAGGAGTTTAAAAGTGTTAAAACACAAAAACCCACAGAATTAAAAACCTATTTTAAAAACCTGGATGGAAGAAAGTCCAGAGGGCAATTAGTGATCTTTAAATGTTGAACAACATCAGTGAGAGTGGCAAGAGACACTGGTTGAAACTGTTCAAACACAACCGGAGCTACAGAGACAACAGAGTAGTCAGGGGCAACCGGACCAGTGACCTGTCTGACTGAGGCCACTTTATCCTGGAAAAATTTTAGAAAGTTTTCACAGTTTGTGGCTGTGGCATCTGGTAAAATACGCACAGCTGGATTTATAACAGAATTAATAGTGTTAAATAACACTCTAGGACAGGGGTCACAAACCTTTTCGAAACAGAGAGCTATTTCGTGGGTACAGAGTCGTATAAAGGGCACCAATTTGATAAACTTTTCAGAAATTACAAAGCGTAAATTGAAAAAAATGTATAATAAACATATTTTTAAGAACATATTTTTAAGATGGACATTTTAAAATATATATACAGTAAATACAAAAAAAGAACAACAACTGAATAAAATGACAATTTAAATGCAGCTAAGTAGTGAGTTGTGCTATTTTTAGAACAGGACCGAGGGCACCTCAAATGGTCCTTGGGGGCACCCGGGTGCCCGCGGGCACCATGTTGGTGACCCCTGCTCTAGGACAATGGCAATTATCTGAAATCAAACCAGATAAAAATAGACATTTCGCCTCTTTGACAGATCTCTGGTAATTTTTAAAGCATTCTCTCAAAAATTTCAAGGATGAAGGAAGTATATATAACTCCGCCTCTGTATTCTTCCGCCACAGCGGCCATGTAACTCGAAAAAAGGCTGTTCATAGTAAATGGGAGATGCGTCGTAACCACAAAACGTCGTAACTCGAGACTGTCGTAACCCGAGGACTACCTGTAAATATGTGTGTGTGTGTGCGTGCGTGCGTGCGTGCGTGCGTGCGTGCGTGCGTGCGTGCGTGCGTGCGTGCGTGTGTGTGTGTGTGTGTGTGTGTGTGTGTGTGTGTGTGTAATCTGGCCAAACCAGTCATACTAAACATTTGAGGAAATTATACTTTATAGTTTTTATCTTGTTCAGAATACAGTTTCCTCAAATAATTAAGGGGCAAAATATTTGTGGTTTAGGCTATCAGTGGTCACCTCCTGTCTCTGCTATTTGGGCTGGTTGTGGATAAACATGATCTCTTTGCTGACCAGGAACTGTCATCCATCCATCCATTCATCCATCCATCCATCCATTATCTTTACCTGCTTCCTCCTTTTTGGGTCACAGAGGTCACATCACTGTGCGAGACGCGGGGGACACCCTGGACAGGTCTCCAGTCCATCACAGGGACACAAACGAAAGAGACAAACGAAACAAACAACCATTCACTCTCTCATCACACCTAGGATCAATTTAGAGTCACCAATCAGCCTAACATGCAAATTTTTGGTCTGTGGGATGAAACTGGAGTACCCGGAGAAAACCCACGCATGCACGGAGAGAACATGCTAACTCCACCTAGAAAGGCACCTGGCCGGGATTCAAACCAGAACAACCTGCTCGCTGAGAGGCGGCAACTCTACACCAACTGTGCCACCATGCTGCCCCAGATCCATCACTCAGATAAGCAAAATAAAAAATAAAAACATATCTCTGTTCACGTACTTAGTGTTTCTCCCACCCACTTAAATATATTGTATAAAATATTAAGGTTTATGTGCATTCCCTGCTCATTTCCAGTCCAGAAAAACAATTACCCTTATTTTCTGGAATATAGGTTGCACCTGAATATAGGTCGCATTGTCCAATTATTGCCAAATAATTGGGAAAATCCATATAAAGGTCGCACCTGAATATAGGTTGCACCTGAATATAGGTTGCATTGTCCAATTATTGCCAAATAATTGGAAAAATCCATATATAGGTCGCACCTGAATATAAGTCGCACCTGAATATAGGTCGCATTGTCCAATTATTGCCAAAGAATTGGAAAAATCCATATATAGGTCGCACCTGAATATAGGTCGCACCTACGTCAAAATGTGGACCGTGTTTAGCTCTGCTGCAAATGTCTGCCACAGGAGCGCACAGCAAGGCTTTTAAGAAGATTAACACTTAAAAACAATTATTTGTTTGATAAAAATTATAGCAAATATGTGTCTGAGCTGAACTTTTCTTTAATAAATGAATAATATAATAATAATAATTAATTCAATTTATAACGCACTTTTCATTACTGAAAATCTCAAAGTGCTACACATATATTGAATGCTACACACATTCATAAACCGGTGGCGGCAGACTACCATGCAAGGTGCTTTCCAGTCCTACCGGGAGCAACTCAGGGTTAAGTGTCTTGCCCAAGGACACAACGACACATGGTGCGGGTCCCGGGAGTCGAACCGCCAACTTTCCGATCGGGAGACGACTGCCATTACCACTACACCACGGCCGCCCTTTAACAGCTGTACTCCCCTAACAATTACAGTATTTCTAGTAACATAAAAATGAATATTAAACATGAAACCAAAGCTATTTGCCAGGGCAAAATGTTTCTAGTTTATTTTGGAGAAAAAAAAGAGATCCCTTCCATCCCAAAACCACAGTCCTAACAGATTAACATCAAATTCAAAAATAACAATTAAATGATGCAATAAGTGGACCCTTAAATGCCCGTAACCATGATTTTGTTAAAGCATCTTGTAATTTTAAAACTGATTTCATTACTTTTTTAAAACACACCTGCCATCAACTAAAGCGATGGACCATTCTGAGTCACAGTTCTTCTGGAAAAAGATATCACCGTGAAAAGTTGTTCTTCAGGAAACGGTAGAAGAAATTTACCACTGTTGGATAAAAATGGAACCCAGTGATGACAGTCGTCAGTCTAAATCTAAATCTAGCAGACACCCATGGTGAACTGAAAGGATCTGTGCACAAGACATACCCTTACCAATTCAACCAAGTTCCTCATTCATTCAGACCCCCCACATTTACCATGAAATATTAGTTCATCCAGCGCTGTTTCTATTTCTTCATGAACAAATCCATTCCACTTGATTAACAGGAGAATACTCAAACTTCTAAAAGTCCACTCTGGGTTTTCCAAGTCACCACACCGCCGGCAATGTTTCTCCAAGGTCACTTGATGGGGCAGGGGGCAAATGGGGAGACGCCTCTCTGTTACACTTTAGCTTAGTGCTCCGTTAGTATTGTGTGTGTGTGTGGGGGGGTAATGAGAGAACTTTGTACATCTTTGCAAGGAAGAGTTTATTTTTAAACGTAATTGTACAGAATTTATGTCACCGTCTTGTTTTTCTTTTCGGCTGCTCCCTTCTTCAGGGGTCACCACAGCAAGCACCTCTTGCGATGCTTTGTGATGCAACCAGGGCTCAAACCCACAGCCTCAGGATAGGATGTGTCACTGTAGAGGTGGAAAAACTGTCAAATAATTGATAGGTTTAATTTGTTGGGTTACAAAAACATGGCATTTTTAATAATAATATAATAATAATAACTCTTTATTCATTTCATATCCTAAAAACAAATTAATTATATATTTACAACAATTATATTTACAACAACAACAAAAAGAAAAGAAAACCAATACAATGAAATGAAAGGTAGCAGAGAGAAGAAAATAATTCTTATAATATCTGCCCCTTTTTTCTCATAAATAAAATTCAAACAATAATATTCTTCAGCTAGTAATACATTTAACCAGGAGTGTGAAGTCTTCTTATATATCTACTGCAGATATTGATACTGTCTTTCTCTTTCAGGAGTCGGTGATGCTCCAGTTCTGTGGCAACAAACTGGATAAGAAGGACTTCTTTGGAAAGTCTGATCCATTCCTAGTTTTTTATCGCAGTAATGAAGATGGATCGTAAGTTCCTCATTTTATTGTTGACTTCAACATGGTGGTTTCATCGAGATGAAGCCGTAGATAAATGGATAAATGGACAACTATATATAGCACTTTCTATCTAATCAAGCTACTCAAAGCACTTCACAACACAATCTGTTATCTGTGTTAACCTCCGCACATTCATTCATACAGCACTTTACTACTTTGTACAACTCTACAAAGATAATTTGAATCAGTAGAGACATACCATACCATTTTATTTATGGAGCACTTAAAACAGCGACAAGGCCAACCAAAGTGCTGTACAAACAAACAAACAACAGGCAACATACACAATGAAGTACAACAAATAGACATAAAAACGTCGCAGATAATAAATATAACATGGATGGGACCATAGGCGTCGCATCAATTTTATGTGAGGGGGGACATGTCCCCCTCACATTTAGAATACATTCGTTCAGACCCCCCACATTTACCATGAAATATTAGTTAATCCAGCGCTGTTTCTATTTCTTCATGAACAAATCCATTCCACTTGATTAACAGGAGAATACTCAAACTTCTAAAAGTCCACTCTGGGTTTTTCAAGTCACCACACCGCCTGCAGTGTTTCTCCAAGGTCACTTGATGGGGCGGAGGGGGAGACGCCTCTGTGTTACACTCTAGCTTAGTGCTCCATTAGTATTGGCAGTTGTAGACTGGGGTGTGGGGTTTGATGCATGAGAGAAGCGGAGCGTGCTCTGTTCATACAAGGAGAGCTGTTGGTCAGGCTACTTCTTATCATGATTTATTTATGTGTATGTCTTGTCATCATCGTATGTTCCCACACAATGGTGAAACTGGCTCTCTGCATTTAGCCCATACATCCCCAGGTGGAGCAATGGGTGGCTATTGAGGGTGCCCAGGGAGCAATTGGGGATAGGGTGTCCTGCTCAGAGACAGACACCACAAGATGTGCAATGACTGGGGATCAAACCTGGGACTTTTGGGTCCTGAGTCAGTTGCCTTGCCCACACATTAGAGGCAATGATGGGTTCAGTGCCTTGCACAGGGACACTTCAACATATGACAGCTGGTGGAATCAAACCCCCCAACTCTCCCACTGTAAGACGACTGCTCTAACCAGTCAGCCTCAGCTGCCCCAAAGATGACCAGATAACGTAAAACGAGGCTAAGAGGAAAATCAAGATGGTGGATGATGGATAAGATGGAATCAAGTGAAAACTTTCTGTGGATGGTCACAGTTTCTTTGCCCTCTAGATTCTTTTTATTCAAGTTGTCTTCAGCATTTCTCATTTAACACGTTCTCTTCAATGCAGCTGGGTATTTACTGATGCAGCTTAAATGTTCTGCTGTAACGGCAGCACACTGCGGTAACAAAGAGCCAGTGTAGATGTCACATTAAATGGACACTAGGCAGCTATTTCCTCATTATAGTCACAGCCCACTGCCTGGTGTTGTGAAATGAGGAATATTTTCATCATCTGTTAACAGCTTCTAAATGTCTCGCAGGTATACTATCTGCCACAAAACAGAAGTGGTGAAGAATACTCTGGATCCAGTGTGGCAGGCTTTTAAAATTCCCGTCAGGGCGCTGTGCAACGGAGACTATGACAGGTACGGCACGATGCAACGGGAAGCCCGCACATGCAAACCGTTCCCAACTGTTTACAGAAAATTGGAAATAATTGTAATGTGCTCAGATTTATTGCAGGATTTCATTTATTATGACAAAAACTCTTCTGAGACCATGCAATATGTTGACGGTAAAAAAAAAACTGTCAGCTGATGAAATGAAATGAAACAGTTCAAAAAATGAATAACTTTTTTTTTAGGTGTGCTAAGATGCTAAAGTTTGCTAATAAAGTGGTGCATCAAGAGAAATGGTAGAGATTATTTTGAAGTTGGGTTTAGCAGAAATGTTATGGACAATAAATATCTTACCTGTTGTACAAAAACTCTTTATCGTTAAAAAAGATGAATTCTGACTGGACTGATTATTTAGTTAGTCGAAGTGAGGCCAAGACCAAAGTGGTTTGCTCTCGTTTTGAACAACTCGTCTCAAAAACTTTATAGTGATTCATGCAAACAATAAAATATAAACCTTTACGCAATGATCCTTTTTGCATGACATGATATTTCTGACAACTTGCCTGCCCGTGCTGCTATGATGTGCTACAGCAAGCTGTGTTGGCAAATAACCATTGTCATTGTCAACCATTTGCGGGGTTGTTTTGGTACTTTTTATGTTTAATATTTTTATATTTATTCCACTACAGTAGTTAGTTGTCTCTGATTGTTTTCAATATGTTTCAGTTTTTTCCACCATCTTTTGGTGCCAACAGTATTTTTCTGTCAGCCAGCTCCTCCCCTCAGTTTATGATTGTCATCTTTGCTGTTTGAACTCTGTGTATGCTCCCATCAGTCCACCATCATGTTTCATGTGCTGTCTGGTTCTCCATAGTGTCTTGTCCATCCATCCATCCATCCATCCATCCATCATCATCTTCTTGTTCTGAAGTCAGGTCCCAGGCGCAGCAGCTTGAGCAGGGGTGCCCAGACATCTCTTTCCACAGCCTCTTCCAGCTCTTTTGGGAGGACTCCCAGGCGTTCCCAGGACACGCTGGAGAGACATAGCGTGTCCTGGGTCTTCCCCGGGGTCTCCTCCCAATCAGACATGCCAGAAGCACCTCCTTAGGGAGGTACCCAGGAGGCATCCTTACCTGAGCCACCTCAACTGGCTCCTTTCGATATGGAGGAGCAGTGGCTCTACTCTGAGTCTCTCCTGGATAACTGAACTTCTCACCCTGTCTCTGAGGGAGAGTCCAGCTACCCTGAGGAGGAAACTCATTTCAACCTCCTGGATCCACAATCTCATTCTTTCGGTCACTACCCAGAGCTTGTGACCACAGGAGAGGGTAGACCGACCAGTAAACAGAGAGCTTTGCCTTACAGCTCAGCTCCCTCTTCACCACAATGGACCGGCACAGAGACCACAATACTGCAGACGCTGCACCAATCCATTTGTTAATCTCACGCTCCACTCTTCCCTCACTCATGAATAAAACCCCAAGATACTTGAACTCCTCGAATTGAGGCAGAATCTCACGCTCGACCTTGAAGAGAGCAATCCACCCTTCTCTGACTGAGGACCATGGCCTCAGATTAGTGTCTTCTAGAGTTACATTTAGTTTTCTGGTTGTTATTGCTGCCTGATCAGACTTTTTCTTTTGTTACCTTAATAATCCCCCCCCCCTTTTTTTTNTCACCAGAACTCAGTCACCACTTTGAGATTTTTGTTAATGAAAAGTGCGTTATAAATTAAATTCGTTATTATTATTATTATTATCACCAAAAAAAAAATAATCCTATAATGTGAAACTAGCAATAGTTTTAAGACAGCAGCAATCCCCTTGGGTATTGGCACTTGCTGAGCTGTTAGCTCGATATTCTGGTCAGAGTTATACTATGTCTTCCAACTGAGTTCCCTAAAAAAAGTGACAAAACATTTGTCATCTTTTCACAAGAAACCCACTTTAAAAGATCTGAACTATTGCTTTAATTTATCTTAGATACCCCAAATTATTACATTGAGTTAAATGAAGGCTAAGTGCTTCAACTAGAGATGAACAGAAGACAAAACCGTGTGAGACATGCAGTTTTAGTTTTTCTCACGTCATTTATCTGCGATGCTAAACCGCCAGTCAGAGATCGCTCTCGCTGACTGACCCATTGCTAATTCAGCGTGAAGATTCAACTTGATACAACTTGACTGAATCGTGAGTGCTAATGATGTATATTACACGCCACTGCTTGCACCACTTCTTTGGTCTGCTTGTTGTGTAAGAAACGTTCAAAAAGGATCTGTCCCTCAGAAATTGTAATAAATAAGGCCCAACATGTTTTTTTATAATAACCATTGAATTTCTCAGAAAGTGAGTGAAACTTAATGTAGTTTTTTTTTAACCTGTCTGGGTTACATCAGTGACCTCCAAACAAAAACTCTTAACTCTTTGTTGCCTGGACTTAAACTCCTTCCCACGACAGGTTTCAGCGTTTAAAATGACACATTCTAAATCTTTGAATATACTTTTTTGTTTGTTTGTTTGTTTCGTTCAACCTTTATTTAGACAGGTTAATCCAATTGAGCATTGAGGACTCATTTACAAGAGAGACCTGCCTTATCTGTCTGTATTTGCTTTGTGCTCCATCTTTTTCCTCTGCAGGAGCATTAAAATTGAGGTGTACGACTGGGACAGAGATGGAGGGTGAGGACCCATTTAAATCTTTTTTTAATTTGCATACTGAAACAGTAACGACTGTACAGTGTTATTTATTATTCTATTCCAGCAATGTGGTGAGAATCAAAGATGTTGCTGGGATGGTAACAGTCTCATTGACTTGTCTTTTTGATGTTTTTCCAGTCCAAAAGTTAGAAATATCACTGTCATGGTTTGTTGAGTGTAATCTGCATGTATAAACAGAGCATGCCCTTCAGAATACAAGAGAAAATGTAATCAGGATGCTCAATATGTCCTAAAATCAGCTGTAAAGAAAAAAAAAGTCAGCTGACTAATGAAGCTAAATGCCTGAAAAGAGGGTTGTTACCGTAATCCTGTCAAATTATTTCACATATATTTATTTAATACTTCAGGAAATTGTGACAATTTTTACAAGGAAGTAAAATAACAATATTATTTAAATGCTGCAGACTTTAGAAGTTTATTCGACAGGGATGAAGACAGGGTTTAATAGTTAAAGTGACTTTTTATCATTTAAGTGAAGCATTTCCCTTTCAGTGTTAATTGCTCCCAGTTTTTGACATTTACAAAATGTGTTACACTGAACTCCAATTAATACTTGACCCTGGTTTCCACTTCAGAGTTTCTCCATGAAATGATAAAATTGACTGCTTTACCCACAGCAGCAAAACCCGCACAGTGCAAGCCTTTTATAGAGATAGCATTTCTTGTTTTTGACAGTGGCATTCATTTTTATTTACCGGTATCTTGCAAATCTGTTTTGTGTTTCTTCTTGATAAACAGTATTTCATGTTTGTAATTAGAATTTCTTTTTCAGTCACGACTTTATTGGCGAGTTCAGCACCAGCTACAGAGAAATGTCCAGAAGCCAGTCCCAATTCCACGTCTACGAGGTAATATTCTTCACATGTGGGCACACGTTCTAATACGTAAAGGAAATTATCATGCTCTCGTCTACAGATTGACTAAAAACTCAACTCTCTTTTCAATTAAAGCTAAAGAAAGAATATTCATTAAAAAAGTAAAACCCCTCCATGCATCGTTAGTAACTAAAGTTTCACTCTCACGTGCAGCTGGCAGCCGGTCTGCTCGTGCAGATGGTTCTCTCTGATGTAGCGGCGACAGTTTTTGTTGTGCCTGTCATGTGAGGCCAGCGATGTGCACAGAGTTTGTTGTGCACGTACAGTACATGTGTGGCAGTCAAGTCATATTGTTGCTAACTTTCTACCTAATGAGGCAGTTTTTACTGGAGGTACTTGAACTAAGCGTAGCTCAAAAGACAACATTTAATAGCGTTCTGTTGATGAGTACAGTAATTGGCTGCTGTAAGCTGAAGACGTTTTGGATACACCTCATCTACTTTGTGAAGGAAGCTGTCATGGACTTTCAGTTAAGATAAAAGTTTGGAGGGAAAGGCAAACTTTTATCAATGAGGGGTCCCTATAAATCGATAGGCGGATAGGTGCAGCATCCGCAGTGAAGCGGGCGCTGTACCGGTCTGTCGTGGTGAAGAGAGAGCTGAGTCAAAAGGCAAAGCTCTCAATTTACCGATCGATCTACGTTCCCACCCTCATCTATGGTCATGAGCTTTGGGTTGTGACCGAAAGAACGAGATCTCGGATACAAGCGGCTGAAATGAGTTTTCTCCGCAGGGTGTCTGGACTCTCCCTTAGAGATAGGGTGAGAAGCTCAGTCATCCGGGAGGGACTCGGAGTAGAGCCGCTGCTTCTCCACATCGAGAGGAGCCAGTTGAGGTGGCTCGGGCATCTGGTTAGGATGCCTCCTGGACGCCTCCCTGGTGAGGTGTTCCGGGCATGTCCCACCGGGAGGAGACCCAGAGGAAGACCCAGGACACGCTGGAGGGACTATGTTTCTCGGCTGGCCTGGGAACGCCTTGGGATTCCCCCAGAGGAGCTGCTCCATGTGGCTGGGGAGAGGGAAGTCTGGACCTCCCTACTTAGGCTGCTACCCCCGCTACCCGACCCCGGATAAGCGGACGAAATGGATGGGTCCCTATAAAGATAGGAGTACTGACATGTGTGTGTCTGTGGGGGGCGGGGTCAAGTTGTTACCTTGTAAGGACCGTTTTTCCATTCAACCTTTAGGCAGGTTACTGTACTCCCATTGAGCCTTGAGGACTCATTTACAAGAGAGACCTGGACAACACATACTACATTGTGAGGACGAACTGCTCCTTGTGGGATCCAAAGCCCGGGCCCCATAAGAAGCAACACTGTTGATGGGTTAGGTTTAGGACAGGAGTCTGCAACCTGCACCTCTGGGGCCACATGTGGCTCTGTAGTCCCTCATCTGTGGCTTTTTGAAGCTTTGACCAAAACTAATTGACATTTGATTGTATTGATGTTTATACCCACAACAGAAAAGACTAATTTTGGCTGTTTTATTGTCAAAGTTTTGCCTGATAGCTACTAGTAAGATAAGAACTTTATTGATCCCGCAGGAAATTGTTGAAGTAATAACTTAGTAAGTTTCTTTCAGCTGTTCTGTTCTGTTTTACGCCGGATGCCCTTCCTGGTGCAACCTGGGCTTGAACCCGCAACCTCAGGATTGCAAGACTGCGACTCTGGCCACCGAGCTATTGCAGCCTCGCCCAATACTTATTATTCCTTACATAGGCCTGCAGAGTTCAGTGTTTAAATTTGTAACAAAATCAGGATAAGCTGTAATTAATTTCCTTCTTTACATGATATGGTCTTTTTCAATCTTAAAATGGAAAAATTGTCAATAAATGTCAAAACTCATGATTCAATACCAATAAATCTGGCCATTTTGGACTGGGAAATTTCCAGCAGGACTCAAGGCTGACAAGAAAAAAAACCAGTCTGTCTGAAGAAAATCATCAGTTGTGGCTCATCTGAATCTGGCTCCACCATTTGGCTTCAGATATGAGCCGACTATGAAATTTCTCCTGGAACTTGGGTAACTAGGGACAAAGCTTTGTCTATCATACCCCACACCCCCCACACCCGAGAACTTCTGGGCAGGCTTATCAGAACTGGTGGCTGAACAACATCATACAGGTAGTCCCCGACTTACGAGCGCTCTGACCTACGAGGTTCCGGACTTACGAGCTGGCGAATTTTTGGAAAAAACGCAAAAAATACCAGTTTTTCTGTGTTTTTTCACCACAGTTCGTTAGCTAAACATGTGGACACACGTTTCCGATCATTTTTATGCACTCTAAGCAGTTTTTCGATGAAAAACGAGTGTTTGTAGTCGCGCTAGCAAAACCGTTCCAACTTACGAGCGAAATTCCGGACTTACGAGACACGTGGCGGCCGTTCCGAATTACGAGATTTCCGTGTTACGAGCAACTCGTTGTAACGGAACTCGCTCGTAAGTCGGGGACTACCTGTATCAGGACTGGGGCCTATCTGGAAGTGCTCATTGACAAATCTCAACGTCTTGTCGTCAAATGCAGATGTAATGTGTCTATAAATGTGCTTGGTGGTAGAGTTTTTTGATGTCTCAATTCATGTCCTGATAGGACAAGATGTGAACAGATCTTTTTTGTAATCCATCCTCATGGCTCTTACCTTTTTCTATCTAAACGTATTCTGATCAAGAATAAGGGGCTGTGCTATTATGGCAGTAGCAACGTGCACTCCGCCCATCTTTCAGACAACTGTACGAACATAATTTCACTGTTCATTCAACATTTATTTAAACAGATAAGTCACATTGAGCCTCGAAGACTCATTTACAAGTGAGATCTGTTGGACAGACAATAAAAGTGGTGAAAAATGACACAGGGTTTGGAGACAGAAAAAATTCCCAACACATTTTTGACCTCTGTTTGAAGGTCAAAAATGTGGTAATGAAAAAAGTCTTGCACACAAGCACATAATGACGCCGACATTACGACAGAGGGCGGGTGGGGGGGGTGGGGGGGGTTCTCAAAGGCGATTGAGCAGCCAGCATTGTACTGTATCCTAGTACAATGATAATGAAGTTTATTCTGATTCAGATTCTAATAATAATTTTAGTTTTCTAATGTCACCCCCACTGGTCAGAAAAGCCCCCTTCCAACAAACTCTGTGGCCCATGGACCATCAGTTGATAATCACAGTTATAGCAGGTTTTGTGCCTTCAGACATGTTTTATTTAGTGAACGAGGGGACAGAAATGACTCTTCTGATCAAAAATTTTGCAGACCTCTGTTTTAGGACTAAGATGTGAACTGAGGATGTGTTCAGTTTAGGGTTTTTGGACCAACACAGACTCAAGGTAGATGTCTTTATGTTCTGCCTGTACCCAAAACAACTGTGTTATCTGAATCTGGCTCCCCCGGCTGGCCTTGAAGACCACCTTACCTGAATATGCCTGGAGGACATGTAATCTGACGCTCAACCCTGCCCATCAGGGAATTTCCACCATCAACCAGCCGAAACCAGCTGAATAAGCATTCTGTCATCATTTCAGGACTCTTGGATTCTCATTAGAGTTGACCTTGGCCATTCCCCGACATCCCTCGAGAATGTTTACGGGTTTCATCGGAGGGAGCTGGCTGATTATTCCATCTTTATCAGAACTCTTACAGTGCCCTCGAGAGCGTTTATGGACATCGCTCACCATTCTCGGTGTCTCCCCCACTATGTGCTTGTTTGTACGAGGTGTTTTTTAATATTAGATTTTTTTTCTCAGGCAAGAAGAAAGATTTTAAAGGGATTTTTTCACCTCCAATTCCTAATGTGTCCAGTTTAATTACTTTTTGTCTGTCTAAGATCTCACTTGTAAATGAGTCTTCTAGGCTCAATGTGACTTATCTGTCTAAATACAGGTTGAATGAATAGGTTTAGGGTTAGGTATGTATTGGTAGTTAGGTTTAGGGTAAGGGTCTGGGTTAGACTATAGAAATGAATAAAATAATAGAAGTCATGCAAAGTCCCTGCAAAGATAGCAAGAGAAATTTGTGTGTATGTGTGTGTTACACATACTCGCACATATACACATGCACGTTATTATGATTAATAGTTAAGTAATAATTCATTAAGTAATTAATTATGTAATACTGTAGTTAATTATGATCAACAGATTAATAGACAAAAGTCTTTGTAGTTTTTTTTTCAGGCTTATAGCACAGCACTTGATCAAAAATGTCAAAAGATCCTTTCAACGCTGATTACTATTTTCCATTAAACATCAAAGTATGTCTGCCTGCTTCTGTCTGGACCCTGCTGGAGTGTTTCAGCCACAGAGTTCATCCAGATCTTTTTTGCAGGTGTCAGAGAAAACAAATGGAAAGCTTTGAGACATTTGTCCAGCGTAAATTTAAATATAGAGCAAATAACAATATATAACAATATGTAAGCTTTTTATTTAGTGGAGATTTCACCAACTGAGGTTGTATACAGTATTCATAAAAATGGGACTCACCAAATCAACCTCGTTATGCTTTAAAAAATAAATAAAAACCTTGTTTTAATGTGTTGTTTTTCAATAATTTCTCATTTAATTTGCCACATGAAAGACAAAAATGTGTTGCTGAAAGATTAATTTATAAAAGGAGTACATGTCCTCAAAAAAACATTGTTTTGATTAAATGTGAAAATTAAAACACCAATATTTGGTCAAAGCCTAAATGTGGAGAACAGACTGTTTTTTTTTTAATGACAGTGACACTTTTGTGCTATATGCTTGTTTAACAGCAACAGGTAGAAAATATAGATCTATAAATGGACCAACAGGACTCAAGCGTGACAAGAAAAAACACACTGCCTGAAGCAAATCAACAATGGTGGCTTATCGGAATCTGACTCCCCCGTTTGGCCTCGGATGCAGACCGACTGTCAAATTTATCCTGGGACATGGATAAACTAAGGAAAAAGCTTTGTCTATCACACACACCCCCCCCCCCTCAAATTAAAAAATAAAAATATAAAAATATAAACTTCTGTGCAGGCTTATCAGAACTGCCGGCTGAACAACAACATCTTATCAGGACTATGGCCTATCTGGAAATGCTTCATGGACAAATCTCACCGTCTTGACATCAAATGCATATGTATTGTGTTTATAAATGTGCTTGCTGGCAGTTTTTTGATGTCTCAAATCGACGTAAAGAGATCTTTTTTGTAATACCACTATCCATCCTCATGGCTTTTTAACTTTTTCCATCTAAAAAGTATTCTGATAAATAATAAAAACTTGCGCTCTTGTAGCAGCAGCAACGTGCACTCCGCCCATCTTTCGGACATCTGTATGAACATAGTCTCACTGTACCTCGGTACAATGATAATAAAGCTTATTCTGATTCTAATTAAACAGCCTGCCATAAAAGCAGAGACTGTGTTGAAATAAAATGCCACCGATAATAATAATACTAATAATAATAATAATTAATTTAATTTATAACGCACTTTTCATTAACAAAAATCTCAAAGTGCTAGAAAATTGCCAAAATGCCACCGATGACTCCTCTGCTCTCCTAAATATTGGATCAAGTACGTGACTGTTTGTCTCAGCTTTACATTTGTAACGCACAATGTATACCAATTTTTCATCCCCCTAGTATGAAATGTAAGACCATCTGTTTTCTTTCACCCCCCGTTGAGTTTTCAATTAGCAACCGAGAAACCAGTGGGGAGTGACAGACATGATGACAGCAACACATACGATTCAAATTTACCAAAGACTGGGTGACACCAAAAGATTATTACCATAACAGACGAGAACAAATCAGTAAATCTGAGAACTATAACTCTATTAAAATGTGTATTGATTGTTTCATAATGTTTACAATCTTAAATACATCTCATCAGGAAACCTGTCGAAAAGTCGAGCAGAACTGTATTTTTCTCTGGACAAACAAAATGTGAACTCCAAGAAATGATTTGACATATGGTCCTCACACCTGACAAGGTTATTAGTTGAGGTCTTCACACACTGGACAAAGATGTCAGTCCATCCAAATATTTCAAACACAGCCAGGTCAGAGGAACAATAGAAATAAATTAAGAGCATATATACAGAGACAATTCACCACCACCGAGTTGCTATTAGCATGACGTTACTTTCATTTACGGCCTACTTTCAGTATCACGTAATAATAACGGGAAAACAGGATTTTATGTTATTGTAAATTAAGTTTTAAAAAATCTACAATGTAACAATGATATAAGTATTTAGACCCTTTTAAACAGCCCTTGAAATTCAGCTCAGATGCCTTCTATTTCATTTGATCCCTGCTGAAATACTTCTACACACTTTTGGTAAAGTCAGTTAATTTGACATGATTTGGAAAGGTTCACAGCTTTCTGTAGAAGGCCTTTGACAATGCATGTCATAAAAACAAACTAGGCTCAAAGGACTTACTTACAGAGCTCAGAGACAGAATTATTGCGAGGTTTAGATCTAGGGAAAGCTACAAAAGCATGCTGCCATGAAAGCTCTTAGGAGCACATCCATAATCCTCCAGTAGAAGTTAGACAGAACCTTGACGTTCCAAGAGCTGGTTGTCTGGTCACAGTTAGCAATAAGGAAGAAGGGCCTTTGTGAGAGAGATGATCAGGAAAATGATCACTCTGATCACTGGTCACTCTGACTGAGCTTTATAGAGCCAAAAGGACAACCACCACTGCAGGACAGTTTTGACAGAGTGGCAGCTGAAACCTCCTCTCAGTGCAAAAGACTTGAAAACCATCCATCTTTTACACGCTTCTTCCCTTCTGGGTCGCTGGGGGTCATTGGTGCCCATGTACAGCCATCACTGTGCGAGAGGCAGGGTACACCGTGGACAGGTCGCAAGTCCATTTTTGGAATGATGAAACCAAGATTACACACTTTGGTATCAATTCTAAACATTATGTCTGGAAGAACCAGTCATCATTGATCCAACACCATTCCCTCAGTAAAGCACGGTGGTGGCGGCATCATGTTGTGGGACACTTTTCAACAGCAAAGGAGTGGGAGACTGATCAGGGTGGAAGGAAAACTGAATGAAGCAAAATATTGACATGTTGAAAATAGTTTTACAATTCTCATACCGACACAGTTCTATCAGTATTTCTTTAAGAGCAGTGTTCAGAGGCTAGAAGAAAAAAAAGCTTGTAGACGGAAAAAAATTAAAGGTAACTTCCTGATTACTCAGTCACAAGTATGGAAGTAACGACTCTTATGAAACATTTATTGAAGAAGCATTTAAGCTAAAGCAATCCTATTCTTAGCTCACAAAATATACTTATGTCTTCACAGGTACTCAATCCCAAAAAGAAAGGGAAGAAGAAGAAAAAGTACCAAAACTCAGGAACGGTAAGTTGTAACTATTATTCTATAAAGCACATTTACTAATGTGAACTCCAAAAATTCTAATGTGAACATATACAGTGGTGCTTGAAAGTTTGTGAAACCTTTAGGATTTTCTATATTTCTGCATTAATATGACCTAAAACATCATCAGATTTTCACAAAAGTCCTAAAAGTAGATAAAGAGAACCCAGTTAAAAAAATGAGACATATTATACTTGGTCATTTATTTATCGAGGAGAATGATCCAATATTACATATTTGTGAGTGGTAAATGAATGTGAACCTTTGCTTTCAGGATCTGACGTGACCCCCTGTGCAGCGATAACTGCAACTAAATGTTTAACTGTTGATCAGTCCTGTTCACCGGCTTGTAGGAATTTTATCCATTCCTCCGTACAGAACAGCTTCAGCTCTGGATGTTGGTGGTTTCTTCACATTAACTGCTGCTTCAGGTCCTTCCACAACATCTGGATTGGATTAAGGTCAGGACTTTGACTTGACCATTCTAAAACATGAACTTTATTCTTCTGGAACCATTCTTTGATAGAACCACTCGTGTGCTGAGGGTCATTGTGTGTTGCTGTGGGACCCACCTTCTTTTGAGATTCAGTTCACGGACAGATGTTCTGAAATTTTCCTTTAGAATTCTCTGATGTAATTCAGAATTCATTGTTCCATCAAAGCCATCCTGGTCCAGATGCAGCAAAACAGGTCCAAACCATGGTACTACCACCACCACCATGTTTCACAGATGGAATAAGGTTCTTCTGCAGGAATGCAGAGTTTTCATTTCTCCAAACATAACACTTTTCATTTAAACCAAAAAGTTATACTTTGGTCTCATCATCCACAAATCATTCCTCCAACAGTCTTCTGGCTTGTCCACGTGATCTTTATCAAACTGCAGACGAGCAGCCATGTTCTTTTTTGGAGAGCAGTGTCTTCCTCTTTCAACCCTGAATCATTATTGTTCAGTTCTCCTGATGGTGGACTCATGAACATCAACATTAGTTAATGTGAGAGAGGGGGTCCTTCGTGACCTCGCCGACTAGTCCACACCTTGGAGTGATCTTTGTTGGTCCACCACTCCTGGGGAGAGTAACAATGGTCTTGAACTTCCTCCATTTGTACACAATCTGTCTGACTGTGGATTGATGGAGTCCAAACTCTTTAGAGATGGTTTTGTAACCTTTTCCAACCTGATGAGCATCAACAACTCTTCTACTTATTCTCTATTTATGAAGAAATATAGAAAACTATAAAGTGTTCACAAACTTTCGAGCACCACTGTAGTTTGATGGAATAGCAAAAACCTACTAAATACTGGAAAAACATTTCATACCACAATTGTGTGAAGTAAAAAAAATATCACACCAAAAGAAAGAAATGGGTAAAATAATAATAACAACAATAATAATAAAAACATGTGGGGAGTGGGTGGGGGGTGTTTAGGTCATACCAGTCACCATAACTTTGCTTGTAATTATTTCCCAATTTACCAGCATTTTCATTACTTGTGTTTGTTATTAATATTCCAAATAAAGTTGATTGGTGAATACATTTTCATTGATTAGCCCATTATAGCTTTCTATTTGGTTTAATGCAAGAGCCTATGACTGAAGATGACCAATGCCAAACAAAAGTTTGAAAATAAGTTTATGTGTTATGCTTTGACCATGGTCACTTTCCTTATTTCGTGTGAAATATGTTCAGGCTGCAGAAGCACTTGAAAATCAGACCAATAGTGTGAGTGTGGGCAACTCTGCCCAATGGCTTGCTTGGTAAACCTTCATCTATGAGTAAGCAAGCTATCCCACGATCTTCCTTTTTTAACCAATCAACTGATACTCGAGGCTGATTGTTTAGGGAGGGGCATTTTTAAGAGACTGGAGCAGAAATCGTGTTTCACATGTGAGATCCAACAGATGCTGCAGCAATGAACAGTGTGAGAAAACTTTCATTTCCCCCAAGAATAACATGTCCATACATTAATGTGTTTAAAAAGTAGAATAAAAGGTCTAAAGCAAAGAAAAAAAACATTACTGTACTTTCATCACTAGTATAAACGTACAGCAGGTCTTATTACCATTTACCTTCCATCCATTACCTTTACCCGCTTCTTCCTTTTGGGTCACAGGGTTCACTTGTGCCCATATCCAGCTATCACTGTGGGAGAGGCGGGGGGACACTCTGGACAGGTCTCCAGTCCATCACATGGACACATAGAGACAAAAAGACAAACAATGATTCACTCTCTCACACACACCTAGGAACCATTTAGAGTTACCAATCAGTCCAACATGCATGTTTTTGGTCTGTGGGAGGAAACGGGAGTACCCGGAGAAAATCCATGCATGCATGGAGAGAACATGCAAACTCCACCCAAAAAGGCTGGGATTTGATCCGGCAACTTTCTCATTGAGGGGAAACAGCTTTACCAGCTGAGCCACCGTGCCTCCATCTACCGTATATGAGTTTTAACATCATCTTGTATCGAAAAATAAGAGTATTAGCCTTAATTAAAGCCCAACACCCACCATGTTTTCAAATTGCATCGCCATTAATATTTATTAGTTTATTTAAAAATAATACAGGAGCGTTTACTTATATTGTGGAGAAATAACACTAAATGTGTTATTTCATGATTTATAGCAGATTTTAGCATGCAGCTCCGGGAAAATCTGCCCCTCTCCATATATGGGCATTCACTTGGGCATTCACGTCACCAAAGTGACGCCTTGGAGTTACAGGCGAGCCGAGCGAGGAAAAGAAAAAGGAAGCATTTTTAAATATTCCCTAAAGCTGCCTGTGTTGATTAATCCTGCTGTCGCTCACTCATGTCTATCATATTCTTAGCGAGCATCCACTTAGACATACTAGTTTAATTCGTTTGATCGCGACAAATTCATTCATTTCCGCATCGGCTTTTTATTCTCTCGCCCCGTGATCAGAAAGGCAGCCAGCCGCGCAGCTGAGCTCTGCCCGCGCGCGTGCTGCCCGACCCGTGCTCCTCGCAACAAGGCTGACGAGAGATAAGAGCAGATACATACACTCGAGGGAGCAAATTACACCGGCACGAGGAACTTCAAAGGTGACCAGCGGAACGAGGAGCCAGAACGCGCGCGGCTCGCGGCTCGCTCCATTGGGCAGAATGAATGAGAGCAGCAACAGGTCCGCAGCGGTGTTATAAAATAAATAATAAATAAGATCAGAGCGCTGGTCCATATACACACAAATGCACCAGGAAATATGCAGGAAATATGCAGTTTTAACGCACTCTCTCTCATAAACCTCCATGGAAACTCACTCCTACCTTCTGCCTTCTGGGTGGAGATCGATGTAACAAAAGGCATGACCCTTCGGGACTCTTCGGCCAGGTTTCCGGATTCATTCGGGAGTGGGTTGGTTTTTTTTTGTTTTTTTAACCCTCGCCTGTCCCAAATGCAAAAATGAAAATAGACCTAATAATAAATTACAGTAATTGTCCAATATGGTGAATTGTTAGTGTCATGGTGGGTGTTGTCCTTTAAGTTAGGTCGACTCTTAAATATTAGATCGCACATGATAGAATCTGTGAGTGCTTAGATATTGTGGTGTGAAATACTTCAAGCTACCACCACACCAAGCTTTATCTCAATATTTGTAAAATTGATTTTGCTGCATGAATGTTTGTGTTGTGGGTGCAATGTGGGATGGGTGGTGGCCGAGGGCGGGGACCCTGGCGGTCTGATCCTCGGCTACAGAAGCTGGCCATTGGGACATGGAATGTCACCTCTCTGGTGGGGAAGGAGCCTGAGCTAGTGTGTGAGGTTGAGAGGTTCCGGCTAGAAATAGTCGGACTCACCTCAACACATGGCTCTGGCTCTGGAACCAGTTTCCTTGAGAGGGGTTGGACACTCTTCCACTCTGGAGTTGCCCCTGGTGAGAGGCGCCGAGCAGGAGTGGGCATACTTGTTGCCCCCCATCTTGGTGCCTGTACGTTGGGGTTCACCCCGGTGAACGAGAGGGTAGCCTCCCTTCGCCTACGTGTGGGGGGACGGGCTCTGACTGTTGTTTGTGCCTATGCGCCAAACGGCAGCGCAGATTACCCACCCTTTTTGGAGTCCTTGGAGGGGGTATTGGAGAGTGCGCCTCCTGGGGACTCCCTTGTTCTACTGGGGGACTTCAACGCTCACGTGGGCAATGACAGTGAGACCTGGAGGGGTGTGGTTGGGAGGAACGGCCCCCCTGATCTGAACCAGAGTGGTGTTCTGTTATTGGACTTCTGTGCTCGTCATGGATTGTCCATAACGAACACCATGTTCAGGCATAAGGGTGTACATATGTGCTCTTGGCACCAGGACACCCTAGGTCGCAGTTCGATGATCGACTTTGTTGTCGTCTCATCTGATCTGCGGCCGCATGTCTTGGACACTCGGGTGAAGAGAGGGGCGGAGCTGTCAACTGACCACTACCTGGTGGTGAGTTGGCTCCGATGGTGGGGGAGGATGCCGGTCAGACCTGGCAGACCCAAACGTATTGTGAGGGTCTGCTGGGAACGTCTGGCAGAGTCTCCCGTAAGACGGAGCTTTAACTCCCACCTCCGGGAGAGCTTTGAACACGTTCCGAGGGAGGCGGGGGACATTGAGTCCGAGTGGGCCATGTTCCGCGCCTCTATTGTCGAGGCAGCTTATCAGAGTTGTGGCCGCAAGGTTGTTGGTGCCTGTCGTGGTGGCAACCCTCGAACCCGGTGGTGGACACCGGCGGTGAGGGATGCTGTCAAGCTGAAGAAGGAGTCCTATTGGGCCTTTTTGGCCTGTGGGACCCCGGAAGCAGCAGATAGGTACCGACAGTCCAAGCGGCATGCGGCTCGGGTGGTTGCTGAGGCAAAAACTCGGGCGTGGGAGGAGTTCGGAGAGGCCATGGAGAATGACTTCCGTACGGCTTCGAGGCGATTCTGGTCCACCATCCGGCGTCTCAGGGGGGGAAAGCGGTACGCGACCAACACCATTTATGGTGGGGATGGCGTGCTGTTGACCTCAACTCGGGATGTTGTGAGTCGGTGGGCGGAATACTTCGAAGACCTCCTCAATCCTACTGGCACGTCTTCCACTGAGGAAGCGGAGCCTGGGGACTTTGGGTCGGGCTCTCCAATCTCTGGTGCTGAGGTCGCCGAGGTGGTTAAAAAGCTCCGCGGTGGCAAGGCTCCGGGGGTGGATGAGATTCGCCCGAGTTCCTTAGGGCTCTGGATGTTGTAGGGTTGTGTTGGCTTACGCGACTCTGCAATATCGCGTGGACATCGGGGGCAGTTCCCTTGGATTGGCAGACTGGGGTGGTGGTTCCCCTATTCAAAAAGGGGGACCGTAGGGTGTGTTCCAACTATAGGGGGATCACACTCTTAAGCCTCCCTGGTAAGGTCTATTCAGGGGTTCTGGAGAGGAGGGTCCGTCGGATAGTCGAACCTCGGATTCAGGAGGAGCAATGTGGTTTTCGTGCTGGTCGTGGAACACTGGACCAGCTCTACACCCTCAGCAGGGTCCTGGAGGGTGCGTGGGAGTTTGCCCAACCAGTTTACATGTGCTTTGTGGACTTGGAGAAGGCATTCGACCGCGTCCCTCGGGGGGTTCTGTGGGGGGTACTCCGGGAGTATGGGGTACCAGGCCCATTGATATGGGCTGTTAGGTCCCTGTACGACCGGTGTCAGAGCTTGGTCCGCATTGCCGGCAGTAAGTCAGGCTCGTTTCCAGTGAGAGTTGGACTCCGCCAAGGTTGCCCTTTGTCACCGATTCTGTTCATAACTTTTATGGACAGAATTTCTAGGCGCAGCCAAGGTGTTGAGAGGATCCGTTTTGGTGGCCTTAGAATCGCTTCTCTGTTTTTTGCAGATGATGTGGTCCTATTGGCTTCATCAGGTCGTGATCTACAGCTTTCGCTGGAGCGGTTTGCAGCCGAGTGTGATGCGGCCGGGATGAGGATCAGTTCCTCCAAATCCGAGGCCATGGTCTTGAGCCGGAAAAGGGTAGCATGCCCTCTCCGGGTCGGGGATGAGGTCCTGCCCCAAGTGGAGGAGTTTAAGTATCTCGGGGTCTTGTTCACGAATGAGGGAAAACTGGAGCGTGAGATCGATAGGCGGATAGGTGCAGCATCCGCAGTGAAGCGGGCTCTGTACCGGTCTGTCGTGGTGAAGAGAGAGCTGAGTCGAAAGGCAAAGCTCTCAATTTACCGATCGATCTACGTTCCCACCCTCATCTATGGTCATGAGCTTTGGGTTGTGACCGAAAGAACGAGATCTCGGATACAAGCGGCTGAAATGAGTTTTCTCCGCAGGGTGGCTGGACTCTCCCTTAGAGATAGGGTGAGAAGCTCAGTCATCCGGGAGGGACTCGGAGTAGAGCCGCTGCTTCTCCACATCGAGAGGAGCCAGTTGAGGTGGCTCGGGCATCTGGTTAGGATGCCTCCTGGACGCCTCCCTGGTGAGGTGTTCCGGGCATGTCCCACCGGGAGGAGACCCAGAGGAAGACCCAGGACACGCTGGAGGGACTATGTTTCTCGGCTGGCCTGGGAACGCCTTGGGATTCCCCCAGAGGAGCTGCTCCAAGTGGCTGGGGAGAGGGAAGTCTGGGCCTCCCTACTTAGGCTGCTACCCCCGCGACCCGACCCCGGATAAGCGGAAGAAAATGGATGGAATGATGGATGGAATGTTTGTGTTTGCTAGAATTTACCGGCTGGTGACCACCCTGAATGGGATTAAATCCAAAAGGTGATCAGTGATGCCGGCTACACACCAAACTCGTTTCGATCATCCGAAGCAGCCAGTTTACATGCAAAGTCTAATGCCACGTTCACACCAAACGCGTCAAAACGCTCCCAACGCACCGTGTTTGCTGCTTGTCACCAGATGTGTGTTCACACCGAACGCGCGCAGTGGGAGCAGCATCTGGCTCCCTTCCTGGTCAGATTTGTTTTGTTTTCTGTTCATTGGGCAGATAAAATCAGCTGTTCGTGTGCCTCGGTACTACTTGAGTGGGTTTTCTACAAGCCGAACTGCAGCTCATAAAATCTTTGTTGAGATTAAAACGTTTTTTTTTTTTATGTTTGGGGTGATCGTACGCTCGAGCAGTCAGCAGCAACTGTAAAAATGCCAATTTTCTTACCGGAGGCTATTTTGTTCATGGAGGCTCGATGGGGTAAGTTTAAAAAGTCCAAAAACAGTCCCGTCATTGTTGCGTCATCACATAGCAGAGTCTCTCCCGATTGGTTGCTGTGACGTATCGAGCAGCCGAAGTAGGTCAAAGTTCAATTTGTTAAAATCGGGCAATGGCTGCTCTGGACGCTCCGCGTGTGCGGAAAAGAACTGCCGCGCCTTGCCGCGCTGCTCGAACTGCTCAAAACGCGTCGCGTCACGCTGCGCCGCTCCTCGCCGCTCCTCGCCGTTCCTCGCCGCTCCTCCACATAGACTTTGCATGGAAACTGGCTGCTTCGGCTGTTCGAAACGCGTTTGGTGTGTTGCCGGCATATGTGGAGGAGCGGCGAGGAGTGGCGCAGCGTGACGCGGCACGTTTTGAGCAGTTTGAGCAGTGCGGCAGTTCTTTTCCTCGCACGCGGTGCGTCCAAAGCAGCCGTTGCCCGAGTTCAACAAATTGAACTTTGACCTACTTCGGATGCTCGCCGCGTAACAGCAACCAATCGGGAGAGACTCTGCTATGTGATGACGCAACGGCGACGGGACTTTTTTTGGACTTTTTAAACTTAGCCCAACGAGCCTCCATTAAGAAACCAGCCTCCGGTAAGAAACTTGGCATTTTTACAGTTGCTGCTGTCCGCTCGAGCGTACGATCACCCCAAACATTAAAAAAAAAACGTTTAAATCTCAACAAAGACTTTCGGAGCTGCAGTTCGGCTCATAGAAAACCCACTCAAGTATTAACGAGGCTCACGAACAGCTGATTTTATCTGTCCGATGTACAAAAAACAAAACAAACCCGACCGGAAAAGGACCAAGACGCTCCTCCCACTGCGCGTCTTCAGATGCGTTTGGTGTGAACAGACGTCTGTTGACAAGCAGCCAACACCGCGCGTCAGGAGCGTTTTCGCTGCTGAAGATGCGTTTGGTGGGAACCCGGCATTAGAGAACATCATCCAGTAAATGTGTTCTGAATGCATCATTGCAATTTATCCAGTGGTTCATGCAATAAATTAACAAACCACTGACAGAGTTCAATCCAGCTGTTAAAGTCAGGCTTTAAGCATCGTGAACCAACCATGGAGCGCTCGTATTGCAAATTAACGGTGACCCTAGCTACTACCACACCAGGTTTTAGCTCAATGTGTGTAAAAATTGCTGAGGTATGGCCATTTCTGTGCACGTTGAGGTCAGTTGGCTGTTTCATCCATCTTGAATCGGGTTGACTCCACAAGTTAATCAAGTATATTACATCCAGTGAATATGTTCAGAAGGTTTTGTTAAAATCTAATTGGTTCTTGAGATATTTTGCTAACAAGGACAAACAAACATCATCACCCATCTTTCACTTTTCCTCTGTGTGCAACAACACATCATAATATCAAGTGTTTAACATAAATAATATACAGTACTGGTCAGGTAAAGAGGAGCGCTGGCACAGAAGTTAGAGAAGGTGGGATTGTGATCAGAAGGTCGCCGGTTTGACTCCCTGTACTGACATCGAAATGTGGTTGGGAAAGGTGAAACACCCACACCTGCCTCCACCCATTTCATCCTACTCTGTGCCTTTGAGCAAGGCCCTTAACCCCACCATCTGCCCCCCCAGAAGGCAGCTCTCTGCTCCACACAGAGGGCTGTGGTAGCTCAGTGGTCTGTGGTTACATCAGGAAGGGCATCCGGCATAAAAACAATTACCAAGTCTTCGTGCGACTTGGTTCGCTATGGCGACTCCTGAAGAAGGAAGCAGACGACAGAAGAATTAATTAATTAGTTAATTTAATTAATTAATTTTAAAAAACTGATCAGGTGCTTACGGAAGGGTATTGCTAATATCACGTTTTTACTACATACTTACCACGTTTTGTTTTGCTTACGGAAGGGTATTGCTAATATCACGTTTTTACTACATACTTACCACGTTTTGTTTAGCTTACAGAAGGGTATTGCTAATATCACGTTTCTACTACATACTTACCACGTTTTTACTACATAATATCACGTTTTTACTACTACATAATATCACGTTTTTACTACATAATACTGTATCATGTTCTGTCGTGGTGAAGAGAGAGCTGAGTCAAAAGGCAAAGCTCTCAATTTACCGATCGATCTACGTCCCCACCCTCATCTATGGTCATGAGCTTTGGGTTATGACTGAAAGAACAAGATCTCGGATACAAGCGGCTGAAATGAGTTTTCTCCGCAGGGTGGCTGGACTCTCCCTTAGAGATAGGGTGAGAAGCTCAGTCATCCGGGAGGGACTCGGAGTAGAGCCGCTGCTTCTCCACATCGAGAGGAGCCAGTTGAGGTGGCTCGGGCATCTGGTTAGGATGCCTCCTGGACGCCTCCCTGGTGAGGTGTTCCGGGCATGTCCCACCGGGAGGAGACCCAGAGGAAGACCCAGGATACGCTGGAGGGACTATGTTTCTCGGCTGGCCTGGGAACGCCTTGGGATTCCCCCAGAGGAGCTGCTCCAAGTGGCTGGGGAGAGGGAAGTCTGGGCCTCCCTACTTAGGCTGCTACCCCCGCGACCCGACCCCGGATAAGCGGAAGAAAATGGATGGATGGATGGATGGATGTTTTTACTACATAATATCACGTTTTTACTACATACTTATCATGTTTTTACTACATAATATCACGTTTTTACTACATAATATCACATATTTACTACATAATATCACGTTTTTACTACATAATATCACGTTTTTACTACATACTTATCACGTTTGTACAATATAATTTCAAAAAAAATTATTTCATGGATGACAGCAATACCCTTCCATAGCTGCTTTATGAAGAGTCAGATGATAAAAGTGATTTCTGTCTCATTTAACGTTGGTGTTTGTGTGCCAGGTCACACTGCTGTCCTGCCTGGTGGACACTGAGTTGTCCTTCCTGGACTACATCCGAGGCGGGTGAGTTGTAACTGATAGCAAATGATGACAGATTAGGCAGCATCATTAACTCCTATGTCACGTGCAGTTAGTGGAGTAAACTCTGCGGAGCTGAGAGCACATGCCCGTGTTGTCTCAAAGATCTAATATGAAGACGGACAGCTGCCGATAACCTGCTGCATAATTGCTCTCTGCTGCTTTGAGGCACGCTTTGCCATAATCTGACATGATTGATGGATCAATGTTGCTTCTTATGCAATTTGTGTTCTTTTTTTTGTAGGACACAAATTAATTTCACAGTGGCAATTGATTTCACGGCATCAAATGGTGAGTGATTTAAAGCTCTGCTCTCAGTAAAAGTGTTTAAAGCACGTCGAACACATGAAGGTTTTCCAATTAAAGATCAGATCTATGTGATGTGAACTTTTTAAGCCTTTCTAATTGGTCGACTTTGTTTAAAGGCACTTCTCATCTAAAATTAACTTGTGAAAAAATCCAGATTAAACAGCGGAAAGTTTAGTTTATTAGAACTATGTGGCTTCAAAGTTCTGAGCTCAGCTGAACAAAGTTTGTATCTGTAGACAGTCATTACGCCCACATTTTTCAAACATTTCCTCCCTTCAGGGAAGTGTTTTGAAGCAAGTAAACATCGGTTTACATCAGAAACAAGTTAACAACCAACAATATTAGCTGTTCTACAAAGACAGCTTTTTTTAGACAGTTGATTGGTGTTCTTGTTCTTACAAATCATGATTTAGGCGGCTAATAAAACACTTTTGAAGATTGTGCAGCTTTCTACATTCCTGTGATCTTGGCTTGTTCTGTACGTTAACTTCATTAATTTCCCCCCCATGTTTGACAACTATTTAACGCTGCAAAATATAATATTGATACTGCAAAGCAAGAACCATGAGCTCAGAGAAAATGTACAGTATTAATTCTGCAACTGTAATCTTTGTAACATCTTAAAAAGACTGCCTCAGTTCTATGTACCAGGACATTAAAGGGATATTCTAGCCATTTTAAAATGTGGTTTGTGGAAAATCTAACAAAGTTGTCACGTCCTCTGGATGGATTAAATTTGTTTTTTTTTAAACGTTTCGTCTTTTATACAAAATACTTCTTCAGTCTGAGGAGCTGCACTAAACCCAGTCTTATAAATAGCACCTTCTCATAGTGGATCAACCAGTTCTCACTGGTGCGAGATGTGCAGCAGTCACTGTGCGATGAGCCGGGTACACACTAGACAGGTTGCAAGTCCATCGCAGAGTTATGAGCAGTTATCATCTTACCTGTCGTAGATAACTCTTTAATGACCAGTTTGAACAAATATAAATAAAGAGTTAGTCCGAACCCAAGCAAGACTAAAAGAAAATGCTGCCGTCTTAAAACTCTAAGCTGAAAAATGCCATAGTTCTTAATACAAACAAAAGTCAAAAAGTCAAAGTCAACTTTATTGTCAAAACTGCAATATGTACAAGACATACACAGGATTGAAATAACATTTCTCTCAATCCCTCGGTGCAACAGTAACCATTTAAACACTAAAACAATTAATAAACATAAGCATACCATGAAATAATAAGAGTGTAATACTGTCCTGAGTTTTTGCATAGTAGTTTTTGCATAGTAGTATAAAAGTATGAAAAGTTACACCAACACTAAAACACTAAACATTTAATAAACATAAGCATAAAATGAAATAATAAAAGTGTAATACTGTCCTGAGTTTTTTGCATAGTAGTATAAAAGTGTAAAAAGTATATCTATAAAATAAAATGAAGGTTCTGGCATTGACATTTGTAAAAGAGTGACAAAGCAGCATATGAAGTTAATGTACACAGTATATGTATGAGGTAGTTGATATTGGTATAGAGGTAAAGTGGCATATGCAATAAGGCTAGTAAAAAGAATATATATATCAGCAGTAGTGTAGATATAAAAAGTAGTGTAAATGTAAACAGTAGTAATAAATGTAAACAGTAGTAATAAATGTAAACAGTGAATGTAAACAGTAGTATGACTATAGGCAGTAATGTAATACAAACATTAGTGCAAATATGAGAAGTAGTGCAAACTGAATGAGCACATGACCGTGAGTTGAGTGAATAACCCGTTTTGACAACAGTATTTTTAAACCATTACATCTGCATCAGCTTTGCATTTCCTGTTTATTCCAGCAGAGTTATAACTGAATTGTCCCTAAATTGGACTAGAAGTGGTATACCTGGAAGCTGGTGCTATTTTTGCTTCCAATTAACCCCAGAAATCTACTTAAATATCTACTTATTGTTTAATTGATGGTGGTCAAAAGTTTTATAAACGGCATGAAGGGCGATAAATTGAAGTAATTATTCTCTGTATGGCTTAATTGACTTCAAATATCATAATTCCCCCTTCCTCCACCCTGCTGTGCAAAACATTCACAAACTTACAAAAACACCAAATGCATTAATTCATTACTGAAAACTGTCTTCATGAATAAGCTATTTATTTTCTGCATGAGTTAGGTTTCTTAAAATATCTGTGCATGGTTATTTTAAGAAATTACTGGGCTTTCTACTATTTTTAGATTATTATTACTGTATGTACTGTATATGTTTTACATTTAAAACAAGTGGAGTTAATGGGCAACAGAGAGCAGATATTAAAAATTGTTTCTGTTATTGAACGTTTTCCTAATTAAAATTTCACCATGCATTTAGTTTACCACAAATAAAACCCGTGAAAAGCAGACATAATTGCAATTTGATGTTGATGGGTTTTTTTCTTTGTACAAATTTGGTATCCAGGTAACCCATCTCAGCCCACATCACTTCATTACATGAGCCCATACCAGCTGAACGACTACGCCATGGCGTTGCGGGCTGTGGGTGAGATCATCCAGGACTATGATAGTGACAAACTGTTTCCTGCACTTGGCTTTGGTGCAAAGCTTCCACCAGATGGACGCGTCTCTCATGAGTTTCCCTTGGTGAGATTAATTTCATTCATAATTTATGCACTTGTATCCCCAACCTTCCACCTTATTATGTTGCCATTTATAGATACAGAATGTAAAAATCAGGCTTAAAACCATCATGGACTGGTTTAAATTGTTGGACCCTCAGTTGGCACTGGGTTTAAATTAAGAATGATGACCCAAAGGTGGCCTGACTTGTAGCAATTCACACAATTGGTCATCTGTGTTTTGAGTAAATCTATAGAGCAAAAGCGTTTTGGGAATTATTACGTCCTTGTGTGAAAGGTTTGTAAGCAAGCATGTTTCTATACATGCATCTCTATAAAAAGTAGAGCCCGGCCGATATACCCTATAGGTAGGGCCGATGTTTTAGGCTGATATGGGCCTTTGTATCTGTGATAATTGCCCCAATTACCCCTAAAATGCTGCAACCAGCCATAATTGTACAATGTATCCAGCAGAGGGCGCATGAAGACAACTTTCAAGTCATGGCTGTTTACTTAGGTTTCACTTTCAGTGTAGCCAAAAGAGGAAGCACTGTGTAGCGTATTTTGCTGAACACCATGGTAAGTTTATTTTAACTGATCTGTAAAATAAAAATAAAAATAATAAAAATAATAATAAATTATCTTCAATACTCCAGCCCACTTGTCATTAGCTATGTGCCTTTCAAGTTAGCAAGCTAACATTTAGACAACCTAGCATAGAGTATTGCCTTGTAAAACTTTATCCAAAACAATAAATCTAACATAGAGGTAAAATCAGCATTAGTAACATTACCTTTGTTATCCTCAATGAAATGCATTGTTTGTCTGAAAACTTAACTT